>JAGVSP010003909.1:0-61917 GCA_022494985.1 Micrasema minimum
ATAACATAAATTAATAACACAGGAAGACTTATTTCCAGAATGGTTTATTTACAAGGAACAACGTACAAAAAAACGTTTAATGAATTTCATATTAAAACCTTTTTTTAAGTAATATAATTTATTGTATCATAAAGACTGACCAATTATCGTGTTTATCTGTAACTAACTGACTTATTTACGATGCAGCCTTGGTATTTATTCTTATTTTTCAAACAATATTAAAAATAAACGATTTGTATATAGTACCTATGTATCCTATATGAGAAGATTAGGTACTTAATCACACTGATTTATTTTTTTGTGTCAGTTGTCGAGAAACATTTTGTTCCAAACAGCTTTCATTAAATTACAAAAGTCAAATAAGACCTTTTTCTTCGGCTCATTTCTGTGATAAATTGTATAAAGTCGATACCATCGTTGACTCGAAGGTCGAATAGGCGATATGTTCCTATGAACTACATAATTTTAATACTTAATATTACATTATACAACCAATGTGTCTTTGTAAACCACATCTTGATAGTACGTTGTTAATAATATGTTTTCTGTGAATATCACCGACTGACCCAGATACTTTATTGCTAATCAAGAAAAAGAATAGCAGTTTTATAAAAATAATGAAGTACATGTTGAGAGGTTCTCCTGAGTGTCCTTCAGACATTCGCTGTTCAGGATCATATGGTAGATATATAAGCAAAATTGAAAGTGAAGTAAAAAAAGGAGTACGAAAACAATAACCGCTTAATTAAATTGTAAAATAAAGGGACGCTTATACGAGAAATATGTAAAAGGTAAGCGCATTGTGCAAGCTTTGCTCAGAAAACTCTGAAAGTTATCACAAGAAATTGTGTATTTGCCCAGCAAATCTTTAATAACCCTTGGTTTGTATTTTTTTTTAGTATAAAATCTGAAAAAATTGCTAGATATCGCCATCATATGATGGGTTCTCCGTGAAAACAACCCTTTGCACAAGTGCCAGCAATCAAATGTGAATTGTCAATATCATCACTACCATTATTTTTGCTGTTTACTAACGAAATATGAAATTAACTCTTAGAAAAAACGATTGTTTCATGTATTATTACTATAAAAAAACCCTCTAAAAATTCTTAGCAACTCTTGACGAACTATGTTTTAAATATCAACAGGAATAATAATACAATAAACCACTGCTACTACTAATCTCCCTTATCCGCACCCAATGGTGCATAGGGCACTGCATTGGTTCACCAAGTGCCGTGAATCTTGATCAATTGTTATACAGAGGAAACACGATCAGTCTTACGCTTCAGCGCCAGTCCAAGGTATCACATATGAAATATATTTTTATTTGTGTGAAAAATAAACCAGTAAATCCTTGCTCCAAGGATTCATTACATAGCATGATCACTTTAACACAACTAAAGGAAAATTTCTGGAACACATTAAATATAATTTCCCATTTAAATTGCGAAAATAATAACAGATAATACCTATGACATGAATCTTGGTAGTTGCCATGGAGAAAATAAGAAATATTTTCAAAGTGATATGGGTGTGGCCGTGTGGCAAGTGATACAAATTCTAGTCCGTAGTTCGAATCCCCGCAGGCTCAATTCTTATATGGTACTAGCCATCAACATTATTTACAGAAATTGTATAGAAAGAATCATGAACTAGATACTGTAATGGCGTCTTTTTTATATATTTTTATTAAATTAATAATATAGCACAAACGATTATTATGTGAGCCGTTAGTTTTTATAAATAAAAAAAAACATCAAACCTTAGATTAGCTTGTCATAAAATAATTTATTGAATTTGTATTTTGAAATGATTTTACTGGTCGAAATTATTATGTAAATATAAATATGTGGTCTTTCTACCATCAGAGATCTATGTTACAGTTTGTCACCGTGGGATAGTCAAATAATTTATTTTTTTTAGTTTTAATATGCCTTATTCAATTTAGATTTAAAACATGATAAAGTATACTAAACCAAAGAAAAAATTTATTTACTTTATCCAATGGCGATAAATTGTAACAAAGATCACTAATGGTGGGAAGGCTTCATATTATGTTAAATTGCTCCACCTGTGGTCAGATCTATTGATGTCCACATGCTCCACATAGGAGCGAACATGGTGAAAGAAGAAAAAAAAGGATTTAGTTTCCTAATACGAATAAAAATTACTGCATGTATACAAATAAAATTATAGTGACTTTCTGTGACCTTTCGAGTGAGTTCACTGCTTATACTTCGGGCAACTTTTAAGTATTTCGGCGAGAAACTTCGTGTGAGCTTACTATAACGTACATTTCATATAATACGGTAATGATGTGAATAACTCTTGAAAAAATCTCGTCTCGTGTGTTGATGAATGATAATTTTATGAATGTATTATAGGAAATGTCACTTTATTTGTAAAGGCGAACATTCCTAATAGGCGTACAAATAATATCATGTGCATTTTAAATGAAAAACTCTGCTATATTTAGCTAGACTTATAAGTCGATGTAATGAAAAAAGAAAAACAGTTACATAATGAAATGAGATTATGCATATATTAACGAAAAGTCACGTACATACGTAGATAAATCTTGAATAAATAGAATGTGTTATTTTTATCAAAAAAGAAAACATTGAATGAGTGCATCATGTGTGTATTTTATATTCGATTTGTACGATACTTGAAACAGGTTATTGTAAAAATATATATTTTTTAATGAATTCCACAATTTCTAGAACACAGCGCTGTTGAAGCAATTTTTCGTAAAAACAATGCTATATAAGTTGTCCAAAGAATAAATAAATAATCTCTGAAAATGAAAAGTTTCAGGACTTTCAGGAAAAGCATTTAATGTTTGTGATACTGAAATTCCGCAATTTATTATATATTATTGTGAAAATCATAATAAACATCACTATTTTTTTTTATTTTTTTTTCTTTTTTTTCACCTGAACAGGCTAGGAGGCCCAATTACAGAGGGGAACAACGTCACAAACACCCAGGCTTGAGAAAAATCACTTTTTGATTTTTTTGAGTTCTCACCGGGAATCGAACCCGGAACCTCCGCATCGTGAGTCCAGCGTCTTAGCCATTACGCTACGGAGGCCTACATACGTTTAATTGTGGACATTAGCCTCCCCTGCCGCCTCTATTCCTCCCGATCTTGCGCTGTCCATCCACTGTCTTCCAGCGAACGTCGAAGATTCTTCGAAGTCTCTGATCCTTAATTTCTACTCTAGAACACAATTCTAGAAATTATGAAAAATATATTCATTAGTAAAAGCAATTAAAAGTGTGGATACACGAAATGGAGATCACGACACAAACATTTTTATTATTTTTGGATCAGTGGTGCAGAGGGCATTGCATTGAAGTGAATCTTGATAATTTGATTCACGAAGGCTAGGTGATTAGTCTTTCGATTCAGCTCCAGTCCAAGGTACCAAAATATTGTTTTTTTATTTAACCACCTCGACAGGGCAGACGGCCCAGCAAAAAAGATGCTTAACATCACAAACACCCAGGTTTGATAAAATAACGTTGATTCTTTTATTCTCACCGGAAACCGAACCTGGACCCTTACTGAATTTATTTGAATATTGAGCCTGCTGGGATACGAACTCGCAAACTCATGCATGGTAGCACAACGCGCTAACCACTACACAACGAGGCGGACTAAATGTGTTTGTTTGTCAATTGATTGTTCTATCTATCAAACTCCAATTTAAAAAAGGAGATCATCATCATCATCATCATCATATCAGCCCGTTGAGGTCCACTGCTGGACATAGGCCTCCCCCTGCCGTCTCCACTCCTCCCTCCCGATCCTGCGCCGTCCCCATCCACTGTCTTCCAGCAGACTTCCTGATGTCGTCCACCCATCTCATCGGTGGACGTCCTTGAGGCCTCTGGTTCCTCGGGCTCCACACCAGAACGCGTTTCGTCCATCTGTCGTCCGTCATTCTGGCTATGTGACCGGCCCATTCCCACTTCAACCAAGCAATTCGCTGCACCACGTCGCAGACCTTTGTCTGGCGTCGGATCCAATCGTTTCTTTTTCGGTCTCATAATGTTATTCCAAGCATAATCCTCTCCATGCTCCGCAAAAAGGAGATATTAGTAGCAAATAACCATTTATTTGAATGCCATAATCGTCTAAATGCATTACTTTTATTTGCCACGAGCATTTTGAATTCACTTAAAGTCAATGAACTAAGTCACAAACTCAACTAAAATTTCACAAGCTTACTTGCATGAAGGCCTAACTCTAAAAAAAAACATATTACTTGATTAATTTCTTCCTGTTTTACTAGGAACACACGAACAATTTACAATATTTTCGCTTTCCAAGATCATTATATTAACCTACGAAACCAAGGAAAGCTCAATGTAAATGACTCTTGTGAATGTAAATGTGTCAAATTGAAATGAAGATGTCTTGAGTTTACAATGCGAAGGTCGTTTGAATTTGTTTTGAATAATGAAAATCGTTAATATTTCAGGCGTGATGATTTTACAAAATTCGAGGTCCCTGAATGTTGAATACAAGTTAGTGAGGCGCTCAGATGAAAGGCCCGAGTATTTTGTTATGGAAATGACTTGAAACCAATAGACGATAATTTGTATGAGTAATTAGCCAGTGAACATTAGTGAGGAAACGTTAACCTTCGTTATAGTGAAGGTTTTCACTTCTTCGATAATGCTTTTTTATTCAGCGTTCTTCATCATTATTGTTTAAAAAATGCATCTCTGAAGTGTCAATAGAACGTTTATACTTAAATGATGCAAAAATACTCGTAATAACAAGTAATATGATATATGTATAGTAACTAACTAACCATCACGCCATTTTCCCGTAGGGGTAGGCAGAGAGGATAAAACGCTATACCACTCTGTCCTGACAGACTTCCTTTGCTTCCTCTACATTCATACATCTTATCATGCACATACGCCGATTATTCCGACTTTTCACATGTCATCCACTTTCAAGTACTTGTCGTACTTGGTCATGCCATGTCTTTCTCGGCCTTCCTCGGCTTCTACATCCAGGCACACTTGCGTTTAAACTTATTTTAGCCGTTCTTTCATCACTCATTCGCTCCACATGACCAAACTATCGTAAAAGCCCTTTCTCAATTTTGTCGATAATGCTTATGCCTTGCACTCTGCTCTAATCTCGACATTTGTACACCTGTCATACATAGTCTTACCACACATTCGCCTGAGAGATCGCATTTCAACAGCATTCACTCTACTTTCATCCTCCTTTTTCCAAGAACACCACGCTTCATTACCATACATAAGGGCTGGTACCAGAACTCCGTTGTGTTCTACCAATTTTGCTTCTTTAGATAAGTTCTTATTTGCCACTATCGTTTTTAAGGCACCATTAACTCTGTTTCCGGCACTAACCCTTCTCTCAATGTCCTTATCCACATTTCCGTCTCTTGTGAACATACTTCCCAAATATACAAACTCTTCAACATGCTTTAATCTGTCTCCATTTACTATAATATTAAATACGGTCATATTCACATTTCTTTCAAAAACCATCACATTTGGCATTTCCACATACATTAACAAATCACTCTCCTTGCACACATCAAGAACTTTTGTGACCAAGGACTGCAGCTCCTCTTGTATAGTTCCTACCTATAATATTATATGGTTGTCGCAATGTTTAGCAAATAATAATGATGGATGAGAATGCATTTTAAATCTATTATGACATTTTTAAGCACTTAGGTACGTAAATGACAAATAATTGTATATTTCCATTGGTATTTGCGACATTTTTATGACATCACGCGCTTCTTTTTAAATATGCTATAATTATTTTTTTGATACATTACGCCTCCTCCCACGTCAGGCCCGCATCCATCAGCTCCGCCGTATACATCCGTAGGATGGTCATCGACGGTCTGCCAGGACGGCGGTATCCTCTTTCTCTTTACTTATCGTCTCCTGCGTTTAAATATTCAGATTTCCCAACACATACACACACACTCCACACACATAGAACACACATACACATGACATACATAAACCACTGTTTGCTCACTTCACGTCTTCAGAAATTTGTCTTGTACATTGTGTTGTCCACGTAATTGGTGTTATGTTGTAGATGTTACCTCAAATTGAAAATTCTTGGTTCATTGTCCCAAACATAGCACTGTGTGCACAACAATAAAATATAAATAAATAAGTAAATTACACCACGAAGGCTAATTAATAATAATTTAATCCTTCGTTACTGTAATTACTTTATATTACTGCATGTTAACAGGAATATCTTTAACCAATTAAATAAGTAGATAAACATAATTGTGTCAGTTTTTAGTTATGTAACATGGAAAGAATTCAGAGTAAAAACATTACAATTATTATGAATGAATTCGTAATGAATAATGTAATGTGTACGTTGTACGTACTTACATTGCCAGGGGCGTATTAAGGAATAATTCTAGAGGCAATCAAAACTCGGCAAAAGTAGCGGACTGGTATTTTGACACTTACATTATTAATTTGTGCTTTACACACTCCACATTAATCAACTTCTTAACCCCATTTGTTTTCAAATTATGAAGTTCCGCATTTCCATGTATTTCTTTAAATACATATTTTTTAAATAACATGTTTTATTTTAATCTAGAAAACACTAAATCGGTTTCGCAAGGTTTTAATAATGGGGTTCTTTCCGATTTTTTATTTTTTACTTCAACAAATTGATTGAAAAATTACAATATCAAGAAAATTTTAATTTTTTTTTACGATGTCACGAATTTTCTAGCGCGGTTTGAAATAGCGCTTTTTCAAATCGCTCGCAAAATCCTCCATTTGGCGCGCATGCAGTGTGACGTCACAGCAATATAGGCGCTTACTACGGAATGAATTTCCCGCCTTTTATAATGACGTCATTAGCCAATAACAGGCGCTAAAAATTATTCGTATTTTCGTGTTATTAAAACATAAATTTATAAATGAAAACCAAATTTTTGATCATTGTGTTTTATATCGTTGGAATTGTAAAAATATACTTTAAATATTAAAAACGTTTTTAAGAATATTCATGTTATCTGGAAGAATTCCATTGTTGTTGCAATAATACATTGTATTTTGAATTTTCCTGCTTTTTTTAAAAGCAAAAATATTTACGTCCTTGATGTTACGTCCCAATTATTCCGTTTTCGGGTCTAATTTCAAATAGTCGTGATGGAGTGGGATTCGAACCTAGAGATCCTAATCCGGAATCACGACTTTTACCACTAGACCACAGTCCAAATGCATTTTACATTGTCACATAACTAAATATTTTTTTAAAGTCCGCCTCGTAGCATAATGGTAGCGCATTTGGCTACCGTGCACGATGTCGGGGGTTCGATTCCCGTAAGAGGTCACCATGAAATATTTATTTCATATTAATATTTCATGTGTGATACCTTAGACTGGTAGTGAAGCGTATGACTGATCATCTTATTTTAATGTAATAAAATGATCAAGAATCACTGCACTTGGTGTACCGATGCAGTGCCCTATGCACCATTGGGTCCGGATAAGGGAAAGTAGTAGTAGTAAAATATATACCTATGCAACAACCATAATATTGCTCTTTGAAATGTCGATTAATCCTAATATTGCATATTATCATACTGAAAATTTATCACCGTAATTGATTCAACGAAACTGTATCGAATTCATGACATGTAATAGTTAATACGTGTGGTCATATACAGATTAATTAATCAACAATTTACAGACAACTCCTTATGGAGAACAATACCCCCTCAAGATTCATACATCAACTACTTAATTAATTCAATAAAAGTACGTTATACTGAATCAGGGCTGCGATTAAATAAAATTGTAAATAAAGTAATATATATGTGATTTAACCGATAATTTTTATTTTCACTTTTGTATTTCTCATTTATTCATTGCTTTAAAAAGTATTTTTTTTTCTTCTATCCTTCTCTTATCCACACCTGGTTCATACGGAGTTGCTTTGGTAAACCAAAGTGCAGTGTTTTCTTTTAATTACTCATTGCAAGATTATCAGTTTATTTTTAATAACTAACTTACAATTCAACACTTAAGCTAGCTTTAAACGTGACAGTAAATTGTACAGTTTCCTGCGCAGTCTGAAAACTGTCCCGTATAAAACGAAAACTGTATGGAAAACTGTATGGCCGACGCGACGTTTGGCTGACATGACGGTCAATGTTTTTTTTATTTAAACGTTTAAGTAGATATTGGTATATTAAATAACATATTTACATGCACTGAAAAAATACAAATACATATTTAACGTGTCTTTTGACAATTCGCACAGTTTTCTGAACAAGAAACTGTGCATTTTTTTATCCCGTATTTTATTTTGGGCATCCATGACGATATGGCTCAGATGTATAGGTGAGGCGGGCGTTCTCGCCAATGGTAATTCCTTCAGTGCTGTGAACTGCGAATGTTGCGACAATGCGCGTCATAGTGTGGTGCTGTTTGCTGTGGCGGGGGACGAGAAGGGAGGGGGCTAACCAAGACCTTCGGCCGCAAATTTGGGAAAGAGAAAGTGACGAATGTAGAATCAAACGGGAGCACGGTACACGGTGGTCCGGAAACAGTGTAATTGAAATATTAAAAAAAATAAAAAAATAAATTTTTAAAATACGAAGGAAAAAATTCTCACAAAGTTTTGTAGTGTTACCATGCGTTTATTTTCTGAGTGACGTAAATAATACTAACTTTTATATTTGATTAGTTGTTTTTTAATCTCCTCAATCGGTCCACAATAAATAAACTTCAATAAATTATTGCAAATACGTTATTAGGCTTATACTTATTATTTTTAATAGTTTCTTATCATATTTGAAATCACTTGAAATCTTTTTATAACCTCTGATTGAACATATTTATGCAAAGTACTTGAAGCTTTTTTAAACCTGTAAATTGTATACGAGTATTACGAGTATAATGCTGTGTAGTTCTGTAATTGATGTGCAATAAAACCGTGTATGTAATTATTATGATAATATGTAAAATGATAGATATTGTCACATTGTAGTCACCTGTAATTAAATAAATAAATCAATAAATATTTAATTTTCCCTTATGCGACACGCACCGTGCAAATAGTGCATTGAACACTACATTTGTGCAAAAAGTGCCATGTGAATTTCTATTATTAGTTAAATTTAGACAGAATATAATATATTTTTGTTGATCTAAATAATAACTATTTGGGATTTTGAGTTTTCGAAACCAGGTATTCAAAAGAAAAACATAAAAACAGATTACGTTATCATCATTATGGGGATCTGTGTTAATCAATTGATATTTACGATAAACATTTTTTTGGTCAACCTTATAAAAACGGATGACCCAGATCTCTTCAATTTATGGAAAACTTCGAAATATTGTATCAAGTGACCGTAGTTACTTGTTTATTTGAATACACGATAAATGTTTATTGAAGTATTTATGTAAATATTACGTAAATATCACGCAGAATCAAAGTTTTAAAATCAACCATTATGTGAGTATTTGACTGATCAAATGGATTTTAAATGCAAATGAATTAAATCACCTTATTTCATTATGAAAAATTACGTAAACGTCTACTGTTTTGCAGCAACTATTATTTTATTGTAAATGTTTAGTTATTTATTATAAACATTAAAGTATAATTGACAAATAATAATATTTATTAATTTAATCTATTTTTTAATGTTAAGTAACTTTGAAAAAGTTTTTTCCCGGTAAATAATTTTTACTAGTAATCATCGTCATCGTCATCACACCATATCTGCTCCCTATGTGGAGCATATGAATTCCACAAACAAGTAGTAATACAATTCATTAAGTAATTAGTATACGAAGTGTAATCTTTCTCCAAAGCGTACAACCGCAAAGTATTACAAGTGAGAAAAAAAGGTTATAAAATATTTTGTTTTACTTATTTATTGAACTTAATAATTATTGTTATAAAATTATATTTTGGTGCTCTCCTGATGAGAAATAATTTTCCATATCGATAAAATTCGTATTAGTATTTCCAAGATAAGACCTTTATAATTGTTTCTCTTGTCATAGAATCCTATGACTTTTTAACATGTTATAATTTGCATAATTTTGTTTCCTTTTTTAAATTTATTGGTTTCGGTATTATCTTGAGCAAAACAAAAATTCAACTTGACCTCACTCACACTTTCTAGCCACTCTGTGGCGTTTTTTTCTTGCGCGAAAAGTTGATCCGAAATATTGCGACCCGCCCTCGGGGCTCGTATTCGGACTGGGCCGACTATAAAAGTACCTCTAACAGACCCCCAAATCATCATTCGTTTGTGATCCTCAATCCACATAGCAACAATGGCATTCAAGGTACATACTCTAGGGGTGTTAATTTTTTAGTTTGGTGTGTTTTTAAATTATTTTTAGTGAAGTGTTTAACTATAAGTGATACGTCATAAAATGCACATAAATATTATTTTTTTTATTTTTGAATAATGTGAATGAAAATTAATTGATTAACACCCCATGACTGTTCACATCCACCTTCATTATTGCTTTCGAAATATCAATTGATTAAGCATAAAGTAATCTAATATCAATAAAGTAAAAAAATAAGTTAATACTCTTAAAAAAAGTTAATCATAAATATATTACTCTTCCCAACCAACTTTTTAGCACTAATTTTTAAGGGTAAATAATATGGTGGATAAAACGTAACGTAATGTTTGTTTAACTCTCATGAACATTTCTGTGATTAAAAAAAAACAATAAATAAAAGATTCTTTCAAATTTATTTTTAAAAATTATATTCAGTACAGAACTAAAGTGTTTATTTTGGTTGTTATTGGATTTTTTTTTTTTCTCTGTCTCATTTATTTCATTTCAATTTGTTCATTTATTTACATATTTATTTACAGCTGATCGTCCTGTTCGCCGCTTTGGCCACCGCCAATGCCGGTTATTTGGCCGCCGAGCCCGCCTACGCTTCATACGCCGCCCCCGCGGTGGCCCACTACTCCTCCGCCCCCGCGGTGTCATCAGTGTACTCCTCCGTAGCCGCCCCCGTGATCGCTAAGGCCGCCTACGGCTCCGTGGCGAGCTACGCCCCTGGACCCATTGTGGCTAAGACCTACGCCGCTCCCGCTTACACGAGCTACGCCCCTGCCGTGTCAGCTTTTGCCGCTCCCGCCGTGTCCCACTACTCTTCTCCTGCCGTGTACTCCTCCGTCGCCGCTCCAGTGTACGCTAAGGCCGTGCAATACGCCGCTCCCGCCGTGCAGTACGCCGCTCCCGCCGTGCAATACGCCGCTCCCGCCGTGCAGTACGCGCCGCTCCCGCCGTGCAGTACGCCGCTCCCGCCGTGCAGTACGCCGCTCCCGACGTGCACTACGCCGCTCCCCACGCTATCGGATCTTCCCAGCAGAGCACCATTCGCTCTTTGGATGGAAACCAAGCCGTGTCCCACTACTCCAAGGCTGTAGATACCGCGTTCTCCAGTGTCCGCAAGTACGATACCCGCTACACCAATGACGCTAAGATCGCCGTTGCTGCTCCCGTCCTGTCCTACGCTCAGCCCGCCGTGGCATACGCCGCACCTTCTGTGTCCCACTACGCCGCACCTTCTGTGTCCCACTACGCCGCACCTTCTGTGTCCCACTACGCCGCTCCCACCGTGTCCCACTACGCCTCCCCCGCCATCCAGACCTACGCTGCCCCGGCCCACTACGCCGCCCCAGCCATCCAGACATACGCCGCCCCCGCCGTACACAGTTACGCCGCCGCCGCTCCAGTCCTGAAGTCTGCCATCGCCTACTCCCCCGCCTCCGCCGTGTCCCACGCCAGCTACTCCTCCGGACTCGGAGTCAGCTACGGATGGTAATCAGTTAACACCAGCCTCCCCTTATCTCTATAAAAGCTCCCTGTACCCTCCAAACGTACCTTATTATTATTTGAATTTATAGCTATCACGTTATAAACTCGAATAATATCTACAAAATTTAAAACTAAAAAGTCACAGAATGAATTATTGTTTCTTATTATGTATTATTTATTGTTTTTATTCTGATAATATAAGTTTAAAAAATACTTTCATTTTTTATTTCTTACTTTGCATAGTGTACATAAATTAATCCGATAATCATTGATTTGGTTGAACAAAAGTTGTCGATCAGATTTAGTAGGTAGTTTCTACATCCTATAATAATACGAGTATAATATATAATCATTACAATATTACAGGTTACAGTGGTATCTAATGTAACCTGCGACCCTTTTAGAAAGGAACACAGTATTTTAACATTGAGGATTTCAATTCAGCACTGTATTTATTAAATAATAACTATAATTAATTTATAATATCTATAGTATTTCTATTTCATCAAATAATATTGGTTGTAATGCTGTTATTTCTAGACACCATAATAATATTGTTTAAAAAACTCATTGTCTACATTGTTGTTAGAAAAAACATATAGCTGTTTCCAAATAATACCACTTCTACTTTCCTTTATCCGTGCCTAACGGTGCATAGGGCACTGCATTGGAACAAGTATGATAAATAACCACACAAAAAATACCAGATCAAATGACATTTATTGCAGAAATAAATAAATTACTATTAATTTCTTTTTATAATAAATCATTTTTATATCATAAAAAAGGATGTTATGTTGATACGGGGTTAAAAACATCCGTTGAGAACGAAATTCGGTAAAATATTATATCCGTAACCTCTGTTCTGAATATAATATTTATTTGCCAAAAAATAAGAAAAAACAGTTACGAAATAAATGTTTGAGGAATGTTCTATTTTTTAATTATTTGAATATTTGTTTAAATTACATTTTTTATTTTATATGAATATTTTTAATGCATTAATGTTTTTCAATCATTGTTTTGAAGAAAGCATTATTTTCCCTCGTTGAAGTTTATGTCAGTCGTGAGTTACATGATGAGGCGATCAGCTTTACGCTTTTAGTAAATTAATGCCCAGCAGCATAATAATTAATAGCTAATTGATAAACCCACAAAAAAAACAAAGGTGATAATCACGAATATCGATAACTTATAACTACCGAACATTTTCGCAACTAACTTGAACTTTTCGCTCTAGAGAAAATGACCTAACAGTAAAGTTAAGTAACACTTGTTTTATGTTTTATTATTTAATAATAATGCTTAGGCCCTGGTGAAA
The DNA here is from genome assembly GCA_022494985.1 of Micrasema minimum. Classification (NCBI taxonomy): domain Eukaryota; kingdom Metazoa; phylum Arthropoda; class Insecta; order Trichoptera; family Brachycentridae; genus Micrasema; species Micrasema minimum. Next base: position 13,190 of record JAGVSP010003909.1, read on the forward strand.
TAATAGGAACAAGGGCGTGCCATATAAACTAACATAACTTGTAACATTTATTTAATCTTTGTGTACTCATACGTACGAACTACTATCGAGAGTAATGTTATGAAAATGCCACTATAAAATTGGATAAATGATTTATGTTTTAATAATTTTTATTAAAAAGACTTACAAACACCGACTCTTTTGTAAATTATCCAATTCGTCGAGTTTATAAGCATTGAGGGTATCCAAAGCCTTGTAGACACTTTATTTTACACATGATGAGCAATATGAGCATGCATCAATTACTATTACATAAGTATAATAAATAGTATAAACCCTATGTTTTTTTTTATTTATGCATGTGTTTTAATTTTCAAGTAAACAAAAAAGTCGATTTAGTAACCAACTAACTAACTAACTAATCATCACGCCATTTCCCCGAAGTGGTAGGCAGAGAGGATAGAACGCCACACCACTCTGTCCTGGATCTCTTTCCTCTCTTGCATTCATACATCTTCTCATGCACGCACGTCGATTATTCCGACTTCTTACATACCCACTTTCAAGCACCAATAAAATAAAGTAACCAATCTTTATTTTCGCAATAACATCCAAACGGTAAATAATTCCTAGCTCAATAGATCTCAAAACCAATACTGCAATGTTTATTTTTATTGAAATATCACTTTGGAAAACCCTAACAATATTTTGTATCATTAAATATTAAAATAATTACATGCATACTTTTAAATAATGTATTTCTCGTTTCTTTACTAATAATGTAAATGTGTTGAAAACGTATCCCGTTTATCTTACAAGATGGATAATTTACAATATTTACATAATCTTCCTATCGTGCACACAAATAATGCTTCTGCGTTCAAATGACCTAGCTTTTGACAAATTATCCTGATAATTATACATTTACCTTTGGATTTTCCATATTTCTTCTAATAATTGTCTGAATTGAGGATACTAGTTTTAATTAACGAGTTCCTAATAACTAATGGCTCCTGGCTTTGTCGGGACAAGTCATCGAAAGGGTCGAGAGCTTCAAATACCTGGGAGCGTACATGACAGAAAACGGCAGAGTTCAGAAAGAACTAGGAGTGCGGCTTGGAATAGCGGGCGCCGCAATCAACAGTATGAAAGCTGTCTGGAGATCGGATATTTACTCGGTTAAAACAAAATGCCGCCTTTATAACTCCTGCATCACACCTGTTCTCCTCTATGGCTGCGAATCGTGGCACCTAACCAGAACCCAAGACAGCAGACTTCTGAGTTTTGAGAATAGGTGTCTTAGAAGAATTTTAGGTGTGCAGTGGTTTGACTTTGTAAGTAACACAGAGGTGAAGCAACGGACACAGCAACCCTTGGTATCTACTGTCATCCGGCGAAGGCGTTTCGGCTGGCTAGGCCATATACTACGTATGCCTACCGAGAGCCTTAACCATGCTTGCCTATTTTACAAGGCATCAGGTTCTCGGCGTCCTGGTCGTCCACTGTTGACAATTCGTCGGCAGTTTGCGTCAGAGCTGCGGACGTGGACTTGACTTGGGAGGATGCACGGGAGCTGGCGGCCGATCGCTTGGCCTGGAGGCGGTTTGTGATATGGTATAATGAATGAATAACTAATTATTATCGATTGACGCTAAAACGTGCAGGAGCTATCGATGCTTACGTTCTTACGCACTAATAATAAAAATTTATTCATTCATCATCGATATTTCAATAAATAATGCGGACTATGACAATTGCATATTAATGTATTATATTAGAAGGTTTCCTTGATGGTTTTCCGTCTATTTATCTTAACCGACATTTTTAGGGACATTCATTTTCAAAATATAAAAGATAATCGTAAAATACGCACCTTTCTCAACAATTTCAAGATATTTTTATAATTAAAAGAGAATATTAAGCAGTCGGTAAATTATTTTGTTCATCTGCAAAATCTACGAAATATTGGTTAAGATAAATAGGTTGTTAAGAGCATATTCCACCACGTGACTTACGGCCCCTTCCCATACAAACGTATTCCTTGATTTTCTCCCTGGAATTTTACATTAGAGCAATGATTTTTTCACAGATTTTAAATATCGACCAGATGCGCGTTATTTATACAGATGCGTCTTATTTTTTAAATAATTTGTTTATCTCCTTCAACAATTAAATTATTATAAAAGTAAGACGATGCAAACACGCATCTGGTCGATGTGTGAAAAAATCATTGCACTAATGTTAAATTCCAAGGAATACTCTTAAACATCAATTATTAACTGACGTGGTTGGTACCCATATACTTTATTTATGAATAACCTAAGATCTGAGACATAGACACACAAATTTTGGGTTAGTTGGATGAACTAGCCTTCTGGCAGTAGGTCTCAGAAGGAGAAAAGATTTTATTAAACGTTTCTCATATTTTATTTAGAGCTGCAAGAATATTTCTGCTATCAATTCGTTACTGCCTTGATTGGCTTCGATCCTAGGTGATAAGTTTAATTATTATAAAAGTTGCATTTAGAATTTCCCAATCGTCTCCAGAATACTTGATTTATGCCGCATATTACATGCACGACCGATATATGCAATCTCTATTGCGAAATTTAGACATTTTCAACTTATATCTGGCCAACGCAAATTCTTGACACATCCTGTAACTAAATCTCCTCTGGGCTCGTTTATCATTTTGCATTTGTAAACCAGTCAATCAAAAATTATATACGAGTATATCCTGGAATCAAGATATCTTATATTATATATCTTATAATATTTTATATCTTATAAGACGTTGGATATCTACAATAACAAACACACTTTCTATTATTTCAATTTGAAAAGTGAAAAAAACGAGGTAAATTGTTATTATTGATATGCCGACAAAGACAGAGAAACTCTGGAAACGAATGTGGATTATCTAGGCGTTTACTGGGCTTATGACCTGTCATTGACTGAGTTAAACGGCCACATAACGTATTACAACATTACACATTGCGCCCATCATCCAATATTATATGAAAAATTTCGGAGCATCTATTAGTATGAATTATCACGCGTCGTTTCACTTTTAATGAGATTTTTCTCACTAGTGACATCTGTTAGAAAATTGCGGAATAGGGAATGTAGTATACGTCAAGTGGCCACTTAACCCAGCCAATAACACGTCATAAGCCTTGTAAACGCCTAGATAATCCACATTTATTTCCAGAGTTTCTCTGTCTCTGTTGGGATATCAAAATTATTTGATATCAGCCCAGCATAGGTGTAATCCAGTAATCTTTCTACAAGTATTAAAAATTCAAAATATTGTTGAATTTAAAACAATTAAATAAATAAACGTTCGCTTCGAGACTCAAACCTGAATTTTTAGTGCTTTCACGTAAACATCGTGATATACGAGTTTAGTACGCAGATATTACAGTAACCGGTAAAATCTCACTCCCGATTACCTAGGTTGTCAGCGTCATGGACGTTCACTGCTGGCAATCCGTCGGCATTTGTGTCAAAGCTACGGGACGTGGACCTGACTTGAGGAGGATGCACGTAAACCGATTGTTTGTCTTGGAGGCAGTTTGTGCAATATATATTATGCTCCACATAGGGAGCGGATATGGCACGATGAAATAATAATAATTGGATAATTTCTGATGCGGCATTTTTATATAAAAATCACCCCTGGACACTGTACCTACATTGATATTACTTACTGAAAAAATCTAGCGAATGTTTAAACTACGGTTACATGATTTTACTAATAGGTAAAGTGCGGGGGCCTCAATTCGCCTTGCAGCTACAAAGCGCATGGACGATCGAAATCTCAGCTATCCAACTCAGCTGTTCATGATGATGACATGCGTTTGTAGGTTCTGTGATTTTTTTAAAAATCTGAGTGTTTAGGATTTACTACGAGTAGACTAATTTAATATAATTTTTTCAATTATTTTTACCATTTGCTGTGTGAATATTTCTTGTATGTGAAACTGAACCGCGTCTATAAATAAGTTATTCAGAATAAGTAAACGTAGACTCGTTATTTCCCACATGAAATTTCAATAAAGGTTCTTGCATACTGTAACGTAGAGGGTGCGAGGCTTGCCTGATTGGCTCCACAACCTCAGACGCTCACCTGCATAGCTCAATCAGTTAGCAAAAGACTCACGAAAATTTATAAAAGTAAGCAAGGATTGAAATACCACAGAGTTCAGAATATAAATAAAACAAAGCTATAGAAATTCAATGTGTTGTAATTAAAATATAAATATGTTTACAAGGTTAAGAAGATGTGTTAGGCACGGTAAGTATATAGGTTATAATTTTGACAAGATATAACAAAGATGTAATTGCACATATATAGGTTTGAAAACTTAAGTAATGATCCATCCATCGAATCATTCATACTGGATTTTACAATATTAAGTTGTTCTACGTCGAAGATTAAAGATAAAAAAAACAGGCTAGTGTGAGCAATGAACGAAGTGATTTGGGCGGTTAAGAATTTAATTTTATGTAGAGGTAAAACATCAATTATTAACAGACGTGTGGGTACCTTTTAACTCTATTTATGAATACCAAAATCTGAGACATAGACGAACACACATTATGGGTTTAGTTGATGAAACTAGCCTTCTGGCAGTAGGTCTTCAGAAGTGATAAAAGAAATTTATTAAACGCATCTCAGTATTTAAAATGAGCTGCAAGAAATATTCTGCATCAATTCAATACTGCCTTGAATTGCTTCGATCCTAGGTTATAAGATTTAATTATAATAAAAGTTGGCATTTTATAATTTCCCACTCGTCACCAGAATACATGTTTTATGTCCCAGCAATATTACATTGCAACGACCGATATATGCAATCTCTAATAGCGAAAATTAGACATTTCAAGTACCTATTTTTTACAATTATAAAAAAAACCTGCCAACGCAAATTCTTGACACATCCTGAAACAAATACTCCTCTGGGCTCGTTTTACATTTTACAATTGTAAAACCATTCAATCAAAAATATATACGGTTTCACTTTTAATGAGATTTTTCTCACTAGTGACATCTGTTGGAAAATTGCGGAATAGGGATGTAGTATACGTCAAGTGGCCACTTAACCCAGCCAATAACAAGTCATAAGCCTTGTAAACGCCTAGATAATCCACATTTATTCCAGAGTTTCTCTGTCTCTGTTGGGATATCAAAATTATTTGATATTAGCCCGGCATAGGTGTAATCCAGTAATCTTTCTACAAGTATTACAAATTCAAAATATTGTTGAATTTAAAACAATTAAAAAAAAATAAACGTTCGCTTCGAGACTCAAACCTGAATTTTTAGTGCTTTCTCGTAAACATCGTGATATTATACGAGTTTAGTACGCAAATATTACAGTAACCGGTAAAATCTCACTCCCGATTACCGTCATCTAGGTTGTCAACGTCATGGACGTCCACTGCTGGCAATCCGTCGGCATTTGTGTCAAAGCTACGGGACGTGGACCTGACTTGAGGAGGATGCACGGAAACCGATTGTTTGTCTTGAAGGCAGTTTCTGCAATATATATTATGCTCCACATAGGGTTGCGGATATGGCACGATGATAATAATAATAATTGGATAATTTCTAATGCGGCATTTTTATGAAAAATCACCCCTGGACACTTTACCTACATTGATATTACTTACTGAAAAAATCCAGCGAATGTTTTAAACTACGGTAACATGATTTTACTAATAGGTAACCTCAATTCGCCTTGCAGCAACAAAGCGCATGGACGATCGAAATCTCAGCTATCCAACTCAGCTGTTCATGATGATGACATGCGTTTGTAGGTTCTGTGATTTTTTTAAAAATCTTAGTGTTTAGGATTTACTACGAGTAGATTAATTTAATATAATTTTTTCAATTATTTTTACCATTTGCTGTGTGAATATTTCTTGTATGTGAAACTGTACCGAGTCTATAAATAAGTTATTCAGAATAAGTAAACGTAGACTCGTTATTTCCCACATGAAATTTCAATAAAGGTTCTGCATACATTATGCCTTCACTATCCTTAGGCGATATTTACATCCTATGCCATGTCCTTTATTATTCTCGTTATCTAAGTCCTACACTGAATTTACGTAATGTTTAATAGCAATCAAATTGTTTCCACTGACCTTATGACATAAATATTTTTCATGTAATATCTTTAATACTTATATATGACATTTTCATATGTTTACATGCTAAAAATATAATTATCGACCTGATGACATAGAGATTGCAATAATAATTAATTAGTTTATAATTCGGACCGATAAAGCAATTTACATAGAACACATATTATATTTATATTATAGTGACTTAATTAAATATTCCTACAATAATCCTGTAATTGCAGTATGTTAAATTAAATTATAATTTGTACTTAGGATGATAAAATCAAATGATTTAGCATAGATATCGTGATAGATTAAATACATCGATTCGGATTTTTTAAAAAAGAAAACCATGAGACGTTTTTACTACTCGTAAAGGAAGTCATGTATGTAGGTATACTACTTATTTACCTAACCCGCACCTGATGGTGCATAGGGCACTGCATTGGTACACCAAGTGCCGTGTAACATTATGATTAACATTGGTGGCCTTCGTAGCGTAATGGCTAAGACGCTGGACTCACGATACGGAGGCTCCGGGTTCGATTCCCGGTGAGAACACAAACATCAAAAGTGTTTTTTCTCAAGCCTGGGTGTTGTTCCCCTCTGTAATTGGGCCTCCTGGCCTGTTGAGGTGGTAAAAAAAAGGCAAGATGAACGGTATTACGCTGCCGTTTTCTGTCATGTACGCTCCCAAGTATTTGAAGCTCTCGACCCTTTCGATGACTTGTCCCGACAAAGCCAGGGGGATCTGGAAGGTGTCTTAGAAGAATTTTAGGTGTGCGGAGGTTTGACTTTGTAAGGAACACAGCGGTGAGGCAACGGACACAGCAACCCTTGGTATCTACTGTCATCCGGCGAAGGCGTTTCGGCTGGCTAGGCCATATACTACGTATGCCTCCCGAGGGCCTTAACCATGCTTGCCTATTTTACAAGGCATCAGGTTCTCGGCGTCCCGGTCGTCCACTGTTGACAATTCGTCGGCAGTTTGCGTCAGAGCTGCGGGACGTGGACTTGACTTGGGAGGATGCGCGGGAGCTGGCGGCCGATCGCTTGACCTGGAGGCAGTTTGTGGATTCCATATGCTCCACATAGGGAGCGGACATGGTATAATGAAATGAATGAATGAATCTGTCCATTTGTCATTATTATAGTGTTGTCAAGCCATGTGGTCTGTAATGCCCTACAGAGAAGTTTGACATCTTGAGGTCATTCTGACGATTTACTCTACACATACAGCGATTATTCTGAATAATGGAGTAATCGATTAACGCCTTTTATAATTGCAGAATAATCACCTTCTGTGACTGCCTTGCCTGAAGCGTAAGACTGATCACGTTGCCTTCGTGTAACAATTTATCAAGATTCGCTAAACTTGGTGAACCAATTTCAATATGTACAGATGTCGCTTTGGTACTGATACATTGTTTTGTAAAAGCCCCATGGGCGTGAATAAATAAATAAATAAATAAATAAATATTTTCTGGTATTTAATGTATTAATGTTATAACATTTTTTATATTTTCTTAGTTTGCAATGTTTTAATTATTATAATAATTTCAATATTTCATTAGTATGTAGTGCTTTAATATTAATTTTCCATATTCATATTCAGTTTGTTATATTTTAATAATTTATAAGAATTTCAGTAGTTTATTAGTTTGTAGTGTTTTAATATTAATAATAATTTAAATATCGTCGTGGTATGTAATGTTTTAATTTTTTAATTTAAGTAATGTTTTAATATTTATAACAATTTAAGACTGCCAATACCCAGCTCTTAGCTTATTTGGCAGTCCAGGACCATAAATATGTAACCTTAATGTGTACACACTTTAATTAAATAAATAAAAATAATAAAAATGCAGTGCCCTATGCACCATTGTGTAGGGATAAGGGAAAGTAAAATACTACTTTCCCTTGATCCGTACTCAACGCATTGATAAACCAAGTTGCAATAAAAATTGATAATTGCAGGGAAGATGGTCAGTGCAAGTCCAAGGTACTCGTATCACATGTTAAATAAATTATTTCCATGTGAAAACTGCATTTTAAGTAATATTTTATATTATCCCTGTCGGGAATCAAACCCGCAATATCATGCATTGTACCTGAACGCGTTAGTACTAGCAAGTACTACTCACGAGGCGATCGCAAGCTAGGCAAATAAATTACAGCCACATTTTTTATTCGATGCAATGAATGTTGAATTCGCAAACGAATGCATATAATTGATGTCTTTTAACACATTTTAATTTACAATAAAAACCTATGTTATGTTTTTTCACCCACTTAGATTAAATCAAAACAGGAATAAAGATATATTTACACACATACTTGTACGAATGCTCTTAATGGCGAAATTCGCATACACATGAATCCATTCAACCAATAAAGCTGATTAAAGAAATCGTTTTTCAAAAATTGCAAAATAACCGCAAAAGTGTATAGCTATAGATCTGTGCTCTAGACATATTTAACTTTTAAAATATTAATCTATTACAATATTTTTTTATTTTTTGATATATATAAACATTTTTTTTTACTTTCAATAATCAAACTTAAAGCTTTCGTTATTATTTTTTTGTTTTAGTGTTCGATTTTTTTTTTAGTGTTTTCGATTTAAAAATAAAAATCACATAAAATATAATCGAACTTAAGATTAAAACTCTTTATTAAGATTTTGACAACGATATTTATTTGTTCTAACTATTATGTATTGTATAAACCTATTATTAATCTTAAGACGATTTTCGCAAAACCAGCGCATTTTAAAAAATCATCCCGAGTTATTATAAGTCTTCAAATCATTCATATAATTGAACAATTGTTCTTAACTTATGGGCAAAACAAAAATACGTATTATAAATTATTCAATTTAATTTAGTTAGTTTAGTTAATTAAGTAAGTTAGTTAGTTAGTCATTTTAATTTAACCATCGAATTGAGCTGTGACATCTAATAAAAATCGCACTAGCACATGTATTATTTTGACGATACTTCGGTGTAGGTAAGAAAAATCCATCCTGACCTTTTGAACATCATTATGTGACTGAGAGCGCTGGGAATTTTTTCGCTACGGAGCAAATATATTTTACAGTAACTGAAAGTGTAATATTATGTAGGAATAATGTCTTACGACCACATGCTGCATTTGTCCACTTGTGCTGTGTGTTTGGTTTAGATAATGCCTGGTTCTAACTTATCAACAAGTAGGAAGTTTACTCTGTTTTGGTTGCAATTCAACTCACTTTTTACGAGAATACACGCGTCTGAAATTTGAATGTAAAACACAATTAATACTTAATGTAAATTTTAAAAATATATTTATTTTTACTGGAATTGAAAGTACCTACTTTTTTGACATTATGCCACCATCACCATCATCATCTTGCCTTCATGCGATGAATTAATAATTTGGGTGTAATGGACAAGTGTATAATAATATTATGCAAATACGTAAATACGTTACTGACCACCTCAAAAGTTAAGGAAAATTAATTCAATCTAAAAATAAAAATTATTAAAACTCAATATTATTTTGTGAGAGTATCCATTGTTAAATGTTAAGCTAGATTTCTGGTTTTATTAGCATACGTGTTTTTCAGCTTATTCTTAAGTCAAAACTATTTATATAGTTTTATCTGTAATAGTGTAAAAATACTACGAAGTTCCCAAGTTTAATGTTAACTCATTCGATACTGAGAATATAGCTCAAAACCCGAGAATTGATCCGATTCAACACTTTACGTTGACCCACCAGAATCGCTCTTTATGGCAGTTATACACATTTTTCCACTTCCAAAATGCACAAGGCTCTATTTCCCCTCCCCGTGGAAACTTAAGAGAAGATATGACTAGGAGAGGGTACAAAGTAGGAACCTGTCCCAAGATACCGCCCTGAACTAGACTATAAAAGAGCCGGACACTTGACTCTATGTATCATTGTAAAGTGACTTTCTGTACTAAAACAAAATGGCATTCAAGGTATAGAGGCAATAGTCATGTTTTTAAGTAAAAATATTTTTTATCGTGTTTTCAGTTAAAGGTTTTGTGAAGTTGCTATATTGCAAAGCTGTGGCTTGAAAAATATCCAGTGACATACATAAATGCCAATTAATTCATACTTTTTAAATATTTTTACGGATTATATCCATTTGAATACCTGTGTGTATTATTAATACGGAAAATAATACTATGAAGAATACGTATTTTTTAACACAAATGGGGAGAAAATATATATTAATATAATAGTTTGAACAAAAATATTTGCTGATTCCTAGATATATATAACTTTATTTACAAAAGACACATCAAATTTCAATTGCGAAATTTTTTTAAATCGGAGAACAAATTTAATTTTCAAAATTCAGTGGCCTACATAGTTCTAGAGCTAAGACGCTGAACTCTCACAACAAAGGTTCTGGGTTCGATTCCCGGTGAGATCACAGAAGTCAAGTGATTTTTCTCTCGTCTTAGTTGTTAGTGATGTTATGGTGCTTCTTGGCCTGTCAAGGTGCTGAATTATCACAAATAATTTTATTATTACATTTCAAACAATAATTCTGACGATTCCTGTGTTTTTTTTTATTATTTGTTATAATTTTTGTTTAAGTACAAATACACATAAACATATTTTTTTTAAATCAACAAAAATCCCACAAAGGCATAACCTGTTCGTGGGTATACAAAGTATCTCGATGTGAATTTGTTTACACTCTTTCATGCAGCAGTTTAAAATTTAAAATTTAATTTAATGTTTGAGATGATGAAGGGTTTTGTTTTTATTGACGATATCCATATTTTAAATGAATTTCTGATTTCAGCTGATCGTCCTGTTCGCCGCCCTGGCCTCAGCCAAGGCTGGTCTCCTGGCCGCCCCAGCGTACTCCCCGTACGCCGCCCCTGGACTGGCGCACTACGCCGCCCCCGCCGTGGCGCACTACTCCTCCGCCCCCGCCGTGTCCTCGGTCTACTCCTCCGTAGCCGCCCCCGTGGTCGCCAAGTACGCGGCTGCCCCAGTGAGCTACGCCGCCCCCCTGAGCTACGCCGCCCCGGTGCACTCTTACGCCGCCCCCGTGCATTCTTACGCCGCCCCCGTGCATTCTTACGCCGCTCCCGCTCTGTCGTACGCTGCTCCAGTCGTAGCTAAGGCCGCGTACTCCGCTCCTTCTTATTCTTATTCTTCTGTGGCTGCCCCCGTGTCGTACGCCGCTCCCGCGTACGCGCACGCCGCTCCCGCATACGCGCACGCTGCTCCCGCTATCTCCTACGCTGCTCCCGTTGTAGCTAAGAGCTACGCTCCCGCTCTCTCTTACGCCGCGCCCGCGTACTCTTCTTACGCGCACGCCGCTCCCTCTTACGCGCACGCTGCTCCCGCATACGCCTCATACACACACGCCGCCCCCGCCTACGCTTCATACGCTCATGCCGCCCCAGTGCTGAAGTCAGCCGTCGCTTACTCTCCAGCGTCCGTCGTCTCCCACGCATCCTACTCCTCGGGACTTGGAGTGAACTATGGATGGTAATTTGCCAATTTACCAGTGTAGATTACCAAGTTCAAGCCGATCAATCAGAAGAGAAAACGAATCCAAAGCTGTGCATGTTAAAGTACCCCTGTGGGATATTTTGTTAACTACATTTTGTAAATCAAATAAATAACGTTCAAATAATTATTATTATGCCTTTTCTTTGTCCTATCAATAATTTATACCTCAGTATGCATATTTACAATTGCATTTAACCAAATTACTCTACGGCTTATTAATGTGATTGACAAGATAATGAACTATTTGCTTCAGTCTGTTTCGTTCAAAGACCTTGCTTTAACTATTATCTATTATGCTACAATGTTACAAAGTTCAGATTACTTCATCCAAGTTTTCAAGCTTTGTTAAAGTTCGTTGTTATAGTAAAAGCGGAGACAAACTCAAGTAACCTACATAATGTTGTTACGTAACATAAACAATAACTATTTTTAGAATAAATCATTTATGATAGTGTCCCCAAGCATTTTAAAATTTTGCAATTTGAATTTTGTAATTTTTATCTGATATAATAAACGTATGGAAAAAATTGTTACGGTATTTAGTACTTTTAAAGTACTCACAAATAAATAAACGAATGTCATGAATATTTTCAATGCGCTGCATTTGTTTGATATATCGTACCCCTAGAATAACAACGGAACAACTCGGAAAAGCAGTTTTTTTTTTAACCTGGAAAACAATAAGGAAAATTTTGATAACGGATTTCATAAATTGGATTTCAAATTATATAGACGGAATGGGATCTCAGGTTTGTTCTAAATTAAGTACAACTACCTGGGAAGTAGTAAATTAGTTTATTTCATAGTATAATATTGATGATGAATGGTAGCTGATTAAATCTAGATATTGGTTCTAAATCTTTGACACCTATCAAGAATATAGAGTCCGCTTGACGTGTTATAGTAGATGACAAAGCCATATTTTCACAAAAAGTCAAAAATAATCACTTGAATAAAAGCACTACTCACAAACAACCATTAATAGTTCAAATTTTTTCAACTCTTTAACACATTTTTCTTGATATTTCTTTCACAAAATTTTTTTTATTTTTTTTTAAATGGGAAAATTACAAAAATTTTAAAACCTTGAAAACGTTGAGCATTGCCTTTTATTCTACCTAGGACATTGAAATTTTAGCACTTAACTACTATCAACTAAAGTAAAAAAAACTTAGCGGGTGCCCTGAGGTGTAGGGTAAATTTAACATTTTTGGGCCACCCTAGTGACCACTAAACCCGTAAACCGTAAACACCTTGATATCCATATAAATACCAACTTCTCGTCTCTGTTGAGGTGTCAATTGTACGATATTTTTATTTTCATAATTCGGAATATATTATGACTTCTCTGTGTAGTAGGTATAATTTGCTGCCTGAATTCAGAACAAACCAAATTTTGGCAAAACGGAGTTCAGTATAAATATGAAATGAAAGGTCATAAGCCCTGTAAACGCCTAGATATCCATATTCCCTTCCAAATTTCTCGTCTCTGTTGAGATGTCAAATTGTATGAAAAAAAACGTTTAAATTTTAAAAAAACCTTGAACATAATTACACATTTATACAGGGTGTAACAAAACTCGTAGTATAACCCGAAAACTGGTGAATCTACGTCGTATTTGGAGACGATTGTGATGACTTTTTAATCTGAGCTTGAATTTTTTCTTCTCACAAAAGTTTTCATAAGTATGGCAGATGAAGTAAAATTGCATAAATTCTTATTAAAATGCGGTTTTTTTATTTTGTTTTCTTCATGGATAGTATTAATTTGACCAAATATATGATATTTTATAGCAATTTGCAAAAAAAATTTAACCTCGTACTCAATTTTCTCGAAAACTAAGGGTCAAATAAAACAAATTTACTCCACAAAATCGACTCCAAACATTATGTAGATTCATTGGTTTCCAGCTTGTACATCGAGTTTTGTTACACCCTGTATACAAAATGAAAAATTTACATTGCTCCTGTGAAAACTACTAACTTGTACCTGGTACCTTAAGCTAGGTTGCATTCACCTACAAATTAATAAAAAAAAATTGGTATCATTGCTGACTGAAGGACGCGGGTATATATTTATTTATGTGGGTATTCCTTGCATCATCAGCACATACAGATACCCATATATAACGGATTTTGCGTAACAATCGTCGGACGAGATTAATAGGTCATTTATTTATTGAGTTTATTGCACAGAATACGACAAACTGTATCTGTTTAATGTTTAAGGTATTACATACATACTTGGCTAATCTATTCGGCCCTTGGGCGGAACTCAAGTAGGTACCGATGTACTGAAGTACCTACATGACAGTAAGGTGTAAGTAAAATTATTTATAAGTATCTGGGGGAAAATATTAAGGATTATTATTTTTTATTTATTTACAGGAAAAACATCAGTTCTAAGAAAATATATTTGAACAAATCAGTTAAAGGTTTTCACAAATAGATAATTAATTAACCATCACGCCACTTCCCCCGAAGGAGTAGGCAACGAGGAAATAAGGAAAGGCGCCACGCGTCTTGCGCAAAGGAAAATATTGCTGAAGAAATTTCTCATAGACAATCAAGATTTCAAAGCGTAAATGAGTGTAAGATAAAAATTCACTTATTTAATATATTACACTTTTGAATTTTACATTATTTAGCTCGTATAAAATATTATTTCATATTATACTTAAACTAAATTCTCCTAAAATAATAATACAATTTTATTGTTGTCAACTAACAAATTGAATTAGTATACGAGTGCCTGGTCGAGTTACCCGTAGTAATGCACCATTTTACTGTATGCCAATCATCGACCACTTTACAGTGCAAACTCACGATTACGAAGAATGCACGCACTGGCTAACAAGTAGGTACACTAACAAATTTGATGTTTTCAACACAATATCTAGTGCATTTTTTGGGAACAGTGTCTGATGTACTGTGTGTCTACTACTTGTAATCATCCATTCAAAAATGTCTATGTAAGAACTATGGGCGTAAAAACAAGTAAAATAAATAACAAGTGTTATTTAAAATCATAGAAGAAACACGTCGAAAAAAAAGATTAAAATTTCATTTTTAGCGTTGACATTAATTTTTTATGTTCCACAACAAATCAAAAAATATTTTAAAATAAAAAATTTTACCATCACGCCACTCTATTGTATCTTCCAACAGATAACTTTAATGACATAAGAAAATATTGTCCTACACAGGAAAGAAGCGTTTCGGCTTACATGCTAGGTAAGATTTTTAATGCGTAATAATTTATTATGCTTAGCCTATTATCAAGGCATTGATCTACTTTTCTGTTGTCTATTTTATTGGGCTTGCACCAAGAGCTTGCGGGACGTGGAATTGACATGAAGACCAGATGTCGGCCATCGCTTGGCGGATTCAGGAGGTTACCATTTGTCAACAAGCGGTAATGCAAGATAATGATGACTATACAAGATATTTACAACTAATTATGTTTCAACCAAAATAATTCTTAAGGGAAATGTGCAGAACACACTGCATTGCATCTGTCTAACAGATTTGGTAATAGAGAACCAGGACGAGTTGATGATGGAATAGTGCTAGCTTTACTACACTTTACACGATCTTAGATTGGAACAGTTTTTTTTACCCAGCGCTTAATTTTAGTTGCATCTCTTGTATCATAAGTAATTTAAAGTAAAATATTGTCTTAGAAAGAATAATTAAGGTTAATGCAATAAATTATTATTCGTTTTAACAAATTGATCTACTTTTTCATGTCTATTATTGGTTCACCAAGTGCAGTATCAAGTTCTCCATCAATACATGAAGACAGATGATCAGATCAACGCTTACAGGAGTACCAGTCCAAGGTAATAATAATAATTGACTAATAGATTTAAAAATTATATTACAAAATTATCTACAGGGCTTAGAATTCTCCAACCGTCTACGCGCTTGGTAGCTGCAGGACGAGTTGAGATCTAGTCTCTTTTCTCGCTCTTGAGGCGATTATATGCAAAAACAGCGCTTTATAAATTGTCCGAATAATAAATAAATAATAAGCATTTAAATTAGAGACTTCTGTGGATGATATAATGAACAGCATTAACGCTAATGCTAATTGAATATAATACCTCCAGCGACGTCGCTAGATGTCAGTAAATCAACTTTTGTAGTATAAATTCTTGGAATTTTGCCAATATTTTAAATTAGTTATTTACAGAATTAAAAAAAGTATTAGTAATTAAAATTCTGGGTTACATAAATCTTGAAAAAGCACTTATCTGCATACATACCTTTCGTCTAACAAAGATTTGTTATCGCCGCTGTGACAATATTTGTTATTGGTTTGGGAAATACAAGCTCCTAGTAAAAGCTAACAGAAGCACTATATTCTTACACCACATCCTCGCAAGATTGGTGAGAAGTTACAAACAGTTCTCCTTTAGGTAGATTTCATCTAATTTTTGATTACAGAAATATTGGGTTTTAATGGTTTGCCTCTACTGAACATATATCCAACATACCAATAGGACATAGTTATTATTACAGGTCATATCACTGTAAATGCTCAAATTAATATTATGTTCCTCCAAACGGCTTGTGATTTAAAGAATAATGTATATTTTAACTCGAATTATTCAATTACATAACCTGAAACTCACTCAGAAAATATGATGACAGTTTCAAAAATATTCATAAATGTGTAAAAAACATTCCATTAGAGGCGTCAGAACATATTTTTATTTATTTTGTTTTAAAACGGTTACTTTTAATCCCTTTAGACAACACGCCTGAGGCGATAAATTAAAAATTTGCGTTTTTAAGTGCTATGCAGAAATAAAAATGATATTTTTTATTCAATTTAAAAAAAATGAGGTCTATAAGTAAATAAATTTAATATATTATAGTCCTCAAAATTAGAAGACACTAAAAAGAGAAATATTTGTGTACCATGACCGTTATAAAGCGATGGCAGGAAGTCATAAGCATTTAAAATTAAAGGCACCAATCATTGTGATTTGTGATACTCGGTAATGTCTGAGAAAATGGGGAGAAATTAAAATTCATATAGAATGTTAAACTTTTGTATATTTCACACACATTATTCATCAAATTTATGAGAAAAATAAAAATGAACAATATTATGCTAGTCATAAAAATATATTTTATATTTTGTTTTTGGACACCAATTGATAAATTTTGATAAAAATAATTTATTACATTCACAAACACTTAATGAGCAAAAGTAGTGAATCCCAATTAAATTCAAAATAACTGTTACATACTATAATTTATATCATATTTATTTACCTTAAAATCTTAAGAAATAATGTCTTGTACTTATCATTTACCCTCAACTTGAAAACCAGTTCAGTTCTTTAAGCAGAGTTTTACGCTACGAATCTAGTTTAATGAAATTAAATGCTAAGACTTTAATGTCACTAGTTTCACAGCGAAACTTCGGCTTTTATAGCTGCCCGACTTTATTTTCAAATTAAAATCTAATGTATGTGAAGACAAGACGCCATTATTTTGTCCAGCATTTAGATTCAAGTCCAGCATCAGTGTTGGTAAGAATTTTCAAGTGAAAATAAATAATAAATGTACTAAATAAATATAGCCCTTCTTACAAACCCTAACCTAAAACTTATTTTGATGGATTGCCGAAATATTCCAGACAAATTTCATATGAATGGGAAAAAATAAATAAAGATTTACAGTCAATCACATCCAGATCTAAGATAAAACGCTAACAATACTTACTTACATTCATTCAATGATTATATTGTTTTCCAAAGTAATTTGAACGATCACAGTGAACTTATATTAAAAGTTTTTAAACAATTTAGGATATCCGTGTAGGATTATGAAAAGCTTAAAAATAATTTCACTATCAATATCTCCTGGAGAAATATGCAATAAATTACTTTGGACCGGCCAATTTAAAAAACTAGGCTATGCTAATTTATCAAAATCTTGTGACTTCACTTCTAAAGTGCTCATTAATGTTAGCATATTCTCTTAAAAAAAAAATTTCATCGAGATAAGGTAACAACTGGGTCATTCAAAATAATTAAAGTCTTTTAAAAATGAAATGAATGATCAGAGAAAAAAACAAGAGCATAACAAAAAATACACATTAAGTTTCTGGTTTCACATGTATCTAATTAGGTCACTAACTTATTAATAATTAACCAAATCACTTCCGAATACCTTGTGAATATTAAGACCACTATAAACAATCAAATTCATTTGTCAGAAGAGTAATTTTTGACAAGGTGTTCGGAGATACATAAAACCACTTTTTTAGGAAGATTTTTCAATTGCAAGTCCAAATCATTAATGCTACAGGCATAAAAAAATATTTACAAATTATTCAATACTGAAATTTCATTCTAAACAAAGAGCCGTCTACATAGAAGTTGGAGACCAGAAGTTCATTTCCCTGAGTTCCGAGGGTTTAGGTCTGTACACCTGGGCTTTGTTTGATGATGACTCCTGAGTTCACTTGTGAACTGTTTGGATAATTTAGGCGGCCATCAGCATTGGGGAGATAAGGACCGAGGTATTTCAACTGACGCTGTCTAAGCGAAACAGGCAAAAAAAAAAAATAAAAAAGTTAATCTGGTGGTAACAAAAATTATAGTGCTAATACATTCTACTCTGAGATAAAAATAAATATAAAATTTGGTATGAGTAAACTGTACTAATTTGACGAATACCAGCATAGGCATTTAAAAATAATATTAAAACTACATAGCAAGAGAATAAAATCAATACATTATTTTCATAAATTTTATTTTAGTCGTGGTTTTTCACATTAAAATATTTACAGGTGGAAAGGAAAAAGTTACCAAGCGACAGCAAATATGTGGCTGTGCAATTGCAGCTTCTGACTAAAAAAATTTTCTCTTCATGTAATAAAAAAAAAGAGTACATAATATTTATATGTGTATTTTTGTTCAATTTTTTAAAAGATCACCAAAATTACACATGTAAAATTTAAGCAATAAAACTCTCAAACACCACAATGATTCTGTGTAATCGAGTTGAGTTCTAATTTTATCTGAGTTAAATTCAAGAAATTACGACATACCAACAAAATATTTAAGCAATGAATCTAACAACTAGTGGTGTGATCCTCATTAAGTGCTGTGGAGGAAGTATAGGCTTCTCTCTGATGGCCGAGTAGGCCCGCCAGGATCCAGGAGCGGCTGCCAGATATGCCGGGAGGCAATTCAAATGGACCGGTAAAGAATCTACAAAAAAAATATTACGGTTTATTGAAATTAAAAAAATAATAAAAAGCTTTTAAAACCTGAATAAAATTGGTGTAGATTTGCAATAGATAACAGCAATATTATAAGAGATCCTTCGAAATTACAGCAAGTCAATTCTCAATGTTTACAAATGATACTTATTTATTACCTATTGAGCCACTAATAATGTCCAATATATAAAATATAAAAGCACCACTTTGGTGAAAATTGAAGAAATCAAAATTTCAAAATGGTCACATTTATGTTCCCTAACAGGAAAGTGACAGTTAAGGATTAAAAATGACGTTTTTTACATATTTTATCAATGTTTTATACCTCCATGTGCCATTTATACAAAATCACTTATTTTCTTATTTATCATCGTACACGGAATTTATTTATTCTAAAATCGTCATTAGTCAAAAACATTACAAGAGAGAATGAATTCTAAAATAACATTTTTCAAATGTAATGAAGCTCGTGGCTCCATGATAAAACTAATGCTTGTCAAATAATCATTGTCAAGTATATTTTATTTTAGTTATAATAATTTACTGCAAAGAACAAGGAATAATCTTATCTAAGATGGTGCCCAAAAAGAAATTCAAGTGTGTAAATGGATAACTCACCTATTTACAACACCATTATTCTTCCTCTTGGATCCCGGGCTGCCGGGTGGGGAGCTGAGTGGTGAGGCCGGCAAGCTCCTGCTGCCCCTCCTCATGCTCAGGTACGCCGAGCTCGGAGCCAGCTGGTCCTTGCTGGAGTTGGGGCTGGACTCGTCGTGGCCCTTAGTCATCTGGAAGGTGCCTTTCCTCATGGATGGGCTCCACAGACATCCCTCGCGCCTGGTTCCCCGAACGGCTGGGAGATTATCTTGTGGCGACCTTGACTATTGAGGAGCCGCAGGCGGCGCCCTCACCTTTGAAACCGTCATCGGTGCCGGCAGGTTTTGGTTTTATTGTTGGAGGGCCTAGAAAACATGCAAAAATAATATTTACCATGTTTATTTCTTGCTTACCGTTTTTACATAATAAACAAAAACAGAACTTAAATGTTTTAACTTCTAAATAAATGTAAGATTCATCTGTAATAATTCACTTTATCGTTCTTTAGGTTTTATGTTTTCACTGGATTGGTTCTGTTTTTTGTATATATTGTGTTTATTTGTTATCTAAGTGATGTCAGTGCGTATTAGAAATAAATGAATGTGTTTTTTATTTGTCCCTAAATGAGTTTATTGTAAAAACTCCTAGGGAGCATTGGATTGAAAAAATGAAAATTCTTCATTTTTTCTATGTAATGTTATTTTTATAAATAAATCAATAAATCTTGACTATTCTAAAATGACTGCAGCTAAAAGCTGTTTGAAAGATTTAAATTAACTTAATTAGAATTATGGAAAGGGTTGAGAATCCTTTGAGGTATTGAAATAAAATCCTGCAAAAAAAATTTAGTGAAAATAAATGAAAAAAACAAATGAGATGTTATAAAAAATTTATTGTGATTCCTTAGGTATAAATAAGGGTTTTATGAAGAAATTTCATAATTTGTGAGTTATATTGAGAAAAATTTTAGAGTTATTCATTAATTAGGTATTTATGTGTTCAAATTTGTTTCTATTAAATTTTAGAATCAAAATATAACAAATAAATACAAAAGAGATATCCAGTTGCAACTATTAAAGTATTTCAATTGTGAAAATAATAAAGAAAAAAATTCTTACATTTACTAAGAGTGCCGAAGGGTACGCCGCCGATGAACTGCTGACAAGGCTGCGTGTGCTTGGACCAGTCCTTGCCCTTCCCCTGGCCGGGGGCGTCCTGCTGAGGGCCGGTCACCACCTGCGGGCCCCCGGAGCCCTTACTGCCCCCTGACAGCAACGAGCCTGTCCCCGGGTAGCGGATCAGGAAGAATGAGTCGTCGTGTGCAGGAGGCGATGCAAACTGGGCATCAAAATCACTAAGGAAAAAAGAGAAGTCTGTTAAAGATAATATATTCTACAGGAAAATTTAACTAATGGATTGTTTGCATGCTTTTTTGATTGGTAATACATACATGAAAATAAAATATAAAAGTTTCAATTTAGAAATGCAGTATATTTAGTAAGGAGAGAAAATTTTCATGACTGTTTTTTTATTTTAAAATCAAACAGCCAAGCCTAATTGTGGAAAAGCTCAAATATCATAATCTGTGACTTCTAAGCACCAATTTCCATCATACAAAGCCACATATACCAAATAAAGTTAGAAACTGCACTTTTCGCACTGTAAATGGTTTATATGCTAGTTTGCCTTTTTACAGCTGTCAATATTTTTATTTTCGGTACTTTTAAACAATGATAGATTACGCAGAGATTCTTAAATCAAGACATCGGACCTGCCCAAGGATCGTAAGTTCGATTTATGTAGTATGATTTTTTCTTGGTTTTTACAGGACCTCCACAAATATTGATTATTTATTTTCATTTTTTAGATTTTCAAATTAAGTATATGCTTCAAATTCATCAGTAAGAAGTAGAATAAACAAATGTGATACTTTACTACGAAAAACAGTTAGCATTGAAATGTAATTATTTATTAACCTTGCATTAAATTGATGGATAAAATAGATGAGCGCACATTTAATACATAGTTGTAATCAGGCGTCTCAGGCCATGTTAATTCTATTAATTTCATAGCTAATAAGAATAGTTAAATACACAAATAAACAAAGTGCAAACATGATTCTTAAAAGATGAATACATAAATAGCACGGTGGAACATTTTAAAATATAATTCATCAACACGCCAGGATAAAAATTGAATCCTAACACACCTGAGTCACGATTTGAAAATGAAAAATGGTGAATGAGTTATAAGTGATACACATACTATAGACTTATGTAACTGTAAACTCACCGACGACTGGTAGAAATGTATCCTCTTTGAGAGCAACACACAAAAATATATGAGACAGGCTTACATAATTACATAAAAATAAATATCAAGATAACCGAACAATTAAAAAAAAAACACGAGAATATCAAATATTTATATAAATGACGAAGTACAGATTTATTATAATACAAACGAAAACTGATCAAATTGATAGTTTTTTCTTTTAGTAAGCAATGATGCTTTTTAAGTTAAGGTTATGTTTTCCCAAATTAACCAAAATAAATGTATATTTTTAATATTTTTAAGAACCAAAAGAGCAAAACAAAAATGTATTTTTATAACCTTTTAGAACGTAAAATATCGTTTACTTCCCGGAACCATGCATTATTGTAAAATGCCATCAAAATTGTAAAAATTAGATGGGCAGTATAGTATTACTCCAGATACTTGAAATAAAATACTGACATTTATATATTTTGTTTCCCAGTAGGTGGCATGGCTATTTAAATTTAGAAATAAGTAGAGTTGTAAATTAAATTAGTTCAAGTACTGCAATTTGAAGGGCACTATATACTATCATAATTTGATGAATGAAAAATGTAGGGACGTACCATATAAATCTACCCATTTTGTTAAATTATAAATCACAATTTATCACAGTAGTAATAATCACAGAATAAGCACAGTTTGCGCTTTCACGAAGTATATTCACTTTACAGTAGTTATTGTTTTTTATTCAGATTATATTAGATTAATGTATAATTTTCCGAGAAACTAATGGCTGAATGAAAAACCGCGAGTTACTAAAATAAGGAAAATGAGACCGCCCGCTTATATTGACAGTTCACGTATGCGTGCGCCACTAGCGACAAAAGTGCCAACTAAAAGTTGAAGAAGAGATAGCATGAGGCAAAACCATGCGTAAAAAAGAGACAGAGCTATTAGCGATTTTGTATGATTCAGGGGATAGTTGGCGCGGTGCGAAATTTAAACAAGAAAATGGTAGATAAATCGTTATGACGAAAAGTTCAGTGTGGTTTACATTTTTTATAAAACTGTGACGTAGTGTTTGGCTTTTGGTTACGCCTTATAAACGTGCGAAAACAGGTCAACAAATTAATTAAGATTACAGATGAAAAACAAACTTCCCAAAAACAATTATAAACAGTTCGGCTACTAGGAAAATAATATTATGAAGAATTATTAGTACATTATTTCGTCATTACGAAAAAAGTAGTACTAGTAAACTATAGACTCACGATACGGAGGTTCCGGGTTCGATTCCCGATGAGAACACAAAAATTAAACATGATTTTTCTCAAGCCTGGGTGTTTGCAACGTTGTTCCCCTCTGTGATTGGGCCGGGCCTCCTGGTCTGTTTGGGAGGTCAAATAAATCAAATAAAATACATAAATAAATACGGGGTTTGCCCAGCGAGGTTTTCATTGTGAAAATTTAAATGAATATTGTACAAATTAAATAAATATATAAATATAATTTTGACAAAAAATATATCATGTTTATTATATTATTTATTAAGTATGTCAGAAAAAAATAGACCATTAACTTTATATTATAAAATAGGCAATGCCTAAAACATCAATTTGTATAAAATTAATATCTCTGTATAAAAATGGTTTTGATGGTTCAGTAAATTCAATTTAGAAAAAATGGCAATAATAGTTACAAAGGAAAATCTTTGTTGAGTTTTTGTAATTTCGATCATACTCTTCGTTGCCAAAAATCTCACGCGAAATTTGTTCTTTCAAAATATTTATAAAATGTGAAGTTATTTTCAGTTATTTTCGTTTTCTCGGCCGGGTCACGAGACAGGAGTTGGCCTGGTGACGTCATTTCAGGACAGCCAATGACAGCCCGGCGTATTGTCACGGCGGCCAACCAGAGAAGAGAAACGCGGCGGGCCCCCGGAGCCACGAAGCCTATCGCGGGGTAGAAAACATTTTACAAATGCAAACAAAAACATATTGATTATTAATTCATTAAACTTGCTATCAGTGGAAATTTGCTTAATATAACTGTAGCTAGTAGCTACTAATTCCTCTATAATATTGTACTCCTGGAATAATAACGAGATAACACGAAAAACCTGATTTAAAAAAAAATCAAAACTTTATAAAAGAATGTTCACGTTGAGAGAATGGACGATAGTAGAATATCCAAATCCATTATGCATCTCTGCCCGCCTAGCCGCCGACTTCCTGGACGACTTGCAAAAAGATGGAGGGACAGTTGGGAGCCGATATCCCAAGAGGCAGCATCGAATGAGAATAATACAGACCCTTAATCTTAAGAAGAATTTTTAAATACAAAATTTGGGAATTAATTTTGTCTATTGTTTCAGAGATAACAACCAAATCCGATAATTATGCCCCTCTTCACATTTTTTGCTTGAATCCAATAAAAGTTACAAAATTACATTACGATAATAGAAAAAAACTTTTGGCTGTCTGTGAAGTCGGTTTACGGACGATAATTTTACGTGATAGCATCATAAGAAAAAAAGATGAAAAATAGCATACTTTTATGAATTGAATTGAATTATTATTACTGAATTATCATTATTTTGTATAATACAAAGCAGGAGTTAATTGATTTTTTTTTTTTTTTTCCATAAATTATCATTTTTTTCCACTCGTTAATTCAAATATTTGTTTACTTAAGTGAAGTGGAGTGGAAGAGAGATAGATGCGTCACAAACCGAACTCTTAGGCCGATCGTGCCTCTCTATCGATTGTTCCGCGCTCTCGCTTGCACACTCGGCTCAGGCGGAACGTGACAATGAGTCATGCTTTTTCGTGTGTGCAGCCGGCGTTCATCGGTTTATTAGACGTCAAAAATGTTAATGCGTCTTCCCTCACCTTAAGATTCTCTTATTTTACTTGATAAGAATGCTTGCAAAGATCTTTAACCGCTAAAAAGCTCAAATCTAAAATATAATGATTTGTAGCATCAAAAATATGACGCTGAAGCCAAATATTTCTCACAATATTACGACCAAACGGGTTTGCCATTTCTGAAACTGGTGTTTATCGCGGCAACTGAACAAACTAACATGTCATGAAGAACGTTATGAATTTATAAATAGAGACAGATGACGTCATTTCCACAACCTTCTAAATTGTAAAGAACCTTTTACCGGCCAGCGTGGTGTGCAAAATGGAAGTCATTTAGCTATCTATAGATGGGATAGAAGGGATGGGTGATAGTACATATTTATTATAAAATTATATAAATAAAACACAGATTTTTTGTCCACTGGGTTTATTTTTTAACACGTGTTTCGGACACGCAGTACTGTCCATCTACCAGTTTTTAAAATACACCTGTAGATGGACAGTACTGCGTGTCCGAAACATGTCGTGTTTAAAAAATAAACTCAGTGGACAAAAAAATCAAAGTGTTTTATTTATATAATTCAATTTTTTATTCCACAATGTTAACGCCGATTCAATAAATAATATATTTATTATAATATTATACCGATTACAGAAAAGTTGTGATTAAATTGAAAATGTATGAAAGATGTAATTTGTAATTTACTGTTTAAGAATTAAAATGATAAAGTACAAAAAATTACATTAAATTAAATAATAAAAACGAAATTAATTCATAAAAAATAATGATGTTGTAATGAGGAATGAATTAAAAAAAAATTAAACATAATAATAAATTTATACCTACTATTGAATAATAAAAATTACAAGTTAAAATTATGGCGTATAATTAATCTACATAATATAACAAAATAGCTATAAATTCTTCAAAGCCAATCCATAAGATCTTTAAAAATTGCATACAAACATGTAGCAACATGTTTTTACAGCTCATACGTCGCGTGATACGGAAAATCCAGATTTTTTTTTTTAATTGTCTCAAAACCAAGATAGTAACAAAAAGAGTACCTACAATTAAGTATTTTTACTATCTACCTGCCTACATTATTCATGAAACTTCAACGTCGTCTTATGTTTTTAGGAGATGATTAGCGTGGGCGTGTTAGAATGTGTCGTCGTGTTTATCAAAACGTCATCAAAACGTTTCTCGCTCAATTGCTTCGAAAAATGATTTGTGAAAAAATAACGTTTTAAAATACAAAAAATAAGGTGTCGGGTTGTTGTCCCGTGGTTAGTGTTACGGGCTTCGGATCAGAATTCTTGGGTTCGAGCCTCTTTTAACCAGCCTGATTCCTGCTTTATTAATTTTATAACCGCTCCGAACATATGGACTCCACAAACTGCTTCCAAGGTAAGATATTAACTGCCAATTTCCCAGATTTTGACAATGCTTGCCTATCTCAGGTTCAAGGTGTCCTGGACCTCCGCTGCTCACAATTCGTCGTCAGTTTACGTCATAATTACAAGACGTGGACCTGACTTCGGCAGACTCACACTTTTTTACCGTCTAAAATGTTGCTTAAAAATACATAAATGATGAAAAGAAATTTCACGTAATATGATGTAAAAATATACCGATAATAAAGCTGGTGTTTTATTTGTTAATACCACGTATTGCAGAGATCGTTCAAGTTCGCAGAAAAGTGACGTCATGCCACATGACTGCCGTATTAAAACAGGCACACATAATATAGCGTACTAATAGGCACCGATAGTATGTAAATATGTAGATATTTATAACAGAGAGCGGGCGTTTAATGGTTTTTCCACCAATGCAAAAATCGAAAGGAAATAAACAATGAGGCAAGTACGGGAAACATTTATAACATACAACTTATTGGACCTAAAATCGCTAAATCATAGAAATCAACAGACAGATGGAAAACCAGTGTTAAGCCCGCTTTATACGAGTCAGAAAACTGGACAGTTTCTTGTGCAGTCTGCAAACTGTCCCGTATTTAAGGGGCTACTAGGTCCACCCTTTGTTAATTGTAAAATGTAGTAAGCGCCCGGATGAGCGCTCGTTAAAACACGACCAAAATCCGATCGAACGTCGCGCCGTTTGGTTTCATTATTATTTGCATCGCGTAGGTATACAAAAAATACACGATAATCTTTTTCAAATTTAATATAGTAAAATGTACGGAATTTAATATAATCAAAAATCTACTAATGTTTTACCAATTTTAATCAGATAATGCACTAGATATATACGTATTCTTTAAATATTTTTTTTTTAAAAATCTTATATGTACTGTTTTTGTGTTATGCATCGAATGTTATTAAAAACAGGGGGTTTCTTTAAATTAATTGTGATTCAACGAAATATTTAAATAAAAATTTAGTCAGAAAATTTACTAGAAAAAGAATTAATAATAATTACGTCATATTTTTTTCATTTTTATTTAATGAACCATGAAGTACAAGGGAATTTTGCCCTGACGTACATGAATGTATGGGGGACCCCGGACCCTCGCCTTAAAGCGAAAACTCTATGGAATATTGAATGGTCGGCGTGACGTTTGGCTGACCTGACAGTTAATGTTTTTTATGTAAACGTCTAAGTAGATGTTGATATATTGAATGCTTTTAAAAACGTAAAAAACAAATAATATATTCACATTATTAGCTATATTAACAGTTTCCTGAGTGTGAACATACGATAATAACTTAGGATAGCGCTTAAAAAATATACATATTTAGCGTGTCTTTTGACAGACTGTAGTTTTCTGAACCAGAGACTGTGCAGTTTTATGTCCCGTATAAAGTGGGCTTTAGTTTAAAAAGCGCGTTAAAATTTCAAGTACGAAATAAACCAAGAAAAAAAATAAAATCATTGTTTTGTAATAAAATCACGCTTCTGGTAAGAAAAGGTGTGAAAACGTGTAAAAAATTAATTGCTCAAGTGCTATATTCCTGGGAAAAAATAGGGGACAACGGTTGTATGGAGGAACGGCCGCGAGTTATGTGACCGCCATTTCTCTTCAAATCGGGCCATAATAAACAACTCGTTTTGTTATTGGGTACACACAAAAAGTAAACAAAAATTGCGATAAGACGAATAATAAAAGATCGGGTACAATAATATATTTATTAGCACTTCGTACCTCGCAAGGTTCAAGTGATCTCCGATGGAAGTAAATTTCGAAAACATCAAAGATAAATAAACTTTACATCAACAGCAGTCAGCAGACATAACACATATTTAAACAGCGTGATAATTCAATAAAATAGCGTTTACAAGAGAGAAAAATATATTGATTAACAGTTACCAACAGGTAGGCGCAAAATATTAAATTTGTTTTCACGATGCGGAGAAAATGAATCCATGAATCCATGAACCAATAACAATATTATAAGTACTATACGCCAACGTATTTTATTACATAACTAATTAACTAACTAACCATCACGCCATTTCCCCGAAGGGGTAGGCAGAGAGGATAGAACGCCACACCACTCTGTCCTGGCATACTTCTCTTGCTTCCTCCACATTCATACATCTTCTCATGCACGCACGTCGATTATTCCGACTTCTTACATGAACACTTTCAAGCACTTGTTTTACTTGATCATGCCATGTCTTTCTCGGCCTTCCTCGACTTCTACTATCCAGGCACAGTCGCATCATATATTTTTTTAACCGTTCTTTCATCATCCATTCGCTCTACATGACCGAACCAACGTAAAAGACATTTCTTAATTTTGTCGATGATGCTTATCTCAGCCTTGCATTCTGCTCTAATTTCAACATTAGTGCACCTATCATACATAGTTTTACCACACATTCGCCTGAGAGATCGCATTTCAACAGCATTCAATTTACTTTCATCCTTATTTTTCCAACTCCATGCTTCGCTTCCATACATAAGGGTTGGTACCAGAACTCCATTATGCACTGCCAATTTAGCCTCTTTTGATAAGCACTTATTAGATACTACCGACTTTAAGGCACCATTAATTCTGTTACCGGCACTAACCCTCCTTTCAATGTCCTTGTCCATATTTCCATCACTTGTGAACATGCTTCCCAGATATACAAATTCTTCCACCTGTTTCAAGCAATCGCCATTTACTACAATCTTACACTTAGTCATATTTTCATTTCTTTCAAAAACCATCACATTCGACTTTTCCACATTCATTAATAGATCACTCTCCTTGCACACATCGTAAACCTTTATTACATATTTGTAATTAACAAGAGTTGTTATTATCTGGATAAAGCATAAACTATTTATGATTAAGATTAAATAGAAAGCAAGACGATTTTGTTTCAGACAGTCCATTTAAAAAATTCCACGGTTTTCAAACAATATGAATTAAAATGAAGGACAGCCAAATTAAAATAGCCACCTTCAACTGCAAGTCGGTCAAACGATCAACCAAAGGCATAAGGGTCATCTGCGAAAAGCCGAACATTTGTCAACGTGGCTTAAGCCCCATGATCTCAGTTATTTGGACACTATCCACACAGACTTCGTAGCGTTTGGCACATCAGCGGTGGATACTTCGGAGAAAATTTTTCTCATAATCCATACGGTGCGGTGGTATGGCTTTACTTGTGAGACAGAATGTTGTTTAGTAATTATTCCCAAGGATCATAGGACTTCAAGTACTATGTAAGGGACGAAATGTTTTATTTTTTAATGTGTAGGTACATGCCTGTGAATCAACCTGACAATTTGGGAGAATTTACAGGTGTGCTAGGTGAATTATATTTCGATCTTATAAGTCGATATTATAAGTCGATCATGTCCTTATTTTAGGGGATTTTAATTCAAATCCAAAGGATATTTGATTTCGATCTTGTTATTCTTCATGTTTTTTAAATATTTTTTTTTACTTACTGTATCAAAGATGATACGAAATATACTTATATTATTATTATTATTATTAATAAGTAAAGCATTGATCTGTAATCTGTAGGTATTCAATAGTAAAAAAATATTTTCTTCAGAAAACCGCCTAAAGAGATAATGTAAAAAAAACCTTCATATTGCAGATTTGCATTACGGTTCATTTAGTTTCGATAAGTCAAATGTTATTTAATTTAATAATACAAGTAGTAAGCCAATAATGTGATGAATTAATTTGCAGAAAACTGATAACATTTTTCCTCGTCAAAGGATTTCCGTAAACAAACCATACATACCGTATCCTTGATACATTTAATCGCAATGACTTTTTAAACTGATAACAAACGTGGAAGCATAATATCTAATATTATCAATTTATTGCAGAACACTATGTAACTCAGTTATTTGACAAAGTAGAAACTAAATTATGTGATATGTATACATTTACAAACTAGTAGTAAACAATCAATAGAACAATCCTTCTAATCTATTTACTGGCATCATTGATGTATTAATACACCTAGATCTGCCTTGCAGAGTAAATTATTTAGAAAAAGTAATGACTCGAAGATTCCGCACCTTTAATTCTTACCAATACACTTACACGGGTCGACCTATCAGAGCTCTTCGACTGCCGGCAAGCATCCGGCCACACACCGCAAAAGGTATGGGCTATATATACGGTTACAGTAACAGTATACGATACTAACCCGTTCCTTATGAGGAGCGTTCATGAATTTTACGATCCATCTAAAACGACTTTTTTTTTCTTGTGGACAATTTTTCTTGTTCGCAATTATTTAGAAAGAAAACTTCTTTGAATATGAATTATTTAAGGCTATGTAAACGAATATAAAAAAACATTTACACGTGGAAAATTAAACTATCTTTTTTGTTAATTTTACCCGTACGGTTTTTACACGGTTTCACGACACAGGAACGCATTTTGGATGTTTTCTGGACGTCCGACCCGGCCGGCGGTTTAAGTAATACTTAACACGCGTATGGCGGAGTTGGAGGTTTTGGCGGAGTTGAAGTGTCATTAATTTTTTGGGTTCAGTTCATATCTAAGTGTATTAATAAATCAATGACTGGCATTGTATAAAATATACAAGGAAACACTTAACACTAAAACATAATTTTAATTAAATTAGGTATATTTACACTAGTCTATGGTCGATAAATCAATAAATTGTAGTGCTAATCCGAATAAGAAGTAGCGTAAGTAAGAACATCCTTGGTTTACTTTTTTATTGTGTGCAGTAGTTATACGGCGCGGCATTGAGAGTATTTTCGCATCACTATTTCACTGACACGTGAATGTGTCGGCACTGCAGTATATGAAAATAATATGCCTACTTTGTTTACGCATGATTTGCGAATACACCCGCACATTTAATACTATCACAAACATCACGTGACAAATCCTTGTGCGAGTCTCACAATGATGTTATGTAACATGCATTATGTGGTATGTGTAATATTGTTCGAACGAGTGAGCTAAAATAAATGTATCTACGTAATAAAAATGCCTAATATTGTTTTAGGCGATAAAATCATTCAAGATAAGTGAACTTATGAAAACATTTTATTTATTAGAGATTATGTGGACTCCGGACCAGAGAAGGACGTCAAAAAGGCTAACATGTTGGTTAGAAAGAAAAAGTAGAATCCTGCCTCTAGATTGTTCAACACAGTACTTAGCTATTTTTGTAGCTAAGAGAATTTGCGAGAATTAATTTTAAAATACTGTAAGTGTCCTCTGATATATATATATACTTCGGCAGAAATCGCACCCTAAGAATAAATTTAGTAATTAATGAGCAAGGTAACACTGCAATGCTCTGAGCACCACTAGGGGTTAAAAAAAAACTCAGAATATGTTCATGATAAAGCATACTTCTAAGATTTATTCAAAGCAATAACTTCACAAATTGCAAAAACATACGACGTTTTGTTGTACATTTAGAGCCCCCGCAGACTAGAGATTTTCTATCGGGCGATAGCTCAGTCGGGCTTTTAATCAGTACGAAGATGTATGCAAGTGCGCATACTACAACGATCCGGTATCGGCCGATTGCTATGTTTAATAGGCCTTGCGATTGCCTTTAAACTATCCTATCGAGCTTAATAAGTATGGCGCTCTTCCACGCGCGCACACTTGCCGATCGTTTAATCGGGCGATAGCTTTCTCCTTAGTAGTATTGCAGCAATAATAACTTTTATTGACAATATTGTTCCAACATTCATTGCGACCGCTCTCTTCAAAAGTCGTTTATTAACTGGAAAATCATTCGAGAGCAGTTGGCCGACTGTTCTCTAGTGTGCGCACTCATCACCAACCCGACTGTTTTGTTGATTTAGCGTGCGCGCTAGCAGCCCAACCCGACTAAACTATCGCCCGATAGAAAGTCTCTAGTCTGCGGGGTACCTTATCTGTCGCGATAAACCTCACAGAAACGAGAATCTTTCATTATGCCGTAAAGAAATATTTCTTCAAAACAATCATAAAAATATAATACTATAGTTTCGGGGAGCCCTTTGCTGGTCTGGAGGAAATACGCATTTGCATCAAAGTTGAAAATACAGTTTTAATAAAATCCTTTTTAACTGTGATTTTGAATAAGTGCGCAAATAATTTTTAAATTATCTTACTATAAATAATAGCGGGTTGGAATTGATTACATTATTAAGTAAAACATATTTTTTTCTTCCTTCTTTAGTCATCGTCACGCGCTCGGGAGGTCGTCGCACCTATCAGGAGAAGAAGGCACACATTGGCTTGGCAAGATGCCGACGTCCACCACGAAATGGCGTCGGTGCCAAAACGTTCTAGTGCGGGATATTCGCCTCAACAATCACACCAGTTGATGCTGCACTGAATCAGAAAATACCACCTGATAAGCGACAATATAACGCGTGGATGTCCACATCTGCCAGATCTGAGATATCCGGAAAATGTGCTACTCAATAAGTATTACAAAGATTATCTCAGCAAACTTGTAATGATAGTTGGCGTATCAGCCAAAACTTGGCTGAATCCCTAATGAGGGATCCACTGCATTTAACTATAGCAAAAAAAAATTTTTAATATTTTTTTATAAGTTTTTGATGAAGATTACATATTTTCATTTAATACATTGAAACTTGGTTTGTGGTCTAGTGGTAGATTCGAAGACTCCGGTTAGAATCTCTAGGTTCGAATCCCAATAACCAGCACAACTAGTAAAGAGAAGCTTTCTGACACAGTTATTGACCGACTATTTGCAAGCAGATCCAAAACTGAAATATTTGAGTAATATCATTTTGTAATGTATCAGTGAAATTACTTTTAATTTAAAAAAAAAAAAAAAAAAAATACCGCGCCAAATACTACTTAAGTACTAAGTGCGTCATTTTTGCAGGAGTGAACGTCATAAATCGGGTTGGGCTAACGGCATGAATATTTCTCCAGCCAGTAAGCAAAATGTCAAAAATCTATGCAAACTGACAGCGGACGCCGGAGCCGTCAACTCAACTGTCAGATATACTGTTAACAGCTGTTCTAGGAGAACTAAAATGGCGGCCATCTTGTTTTGCGATAGAAGCTTTTATGTATGTAGATTGTATTCCATATTAAAAATGCCATGGAACCGCGGTCCACTTTCTTGAAATGTGGCTATGGGGGTTTAAAAACGAAACCGGAAACACAACACTTAGATACAAGGAGTGACGTCATTGTTTAAAATTTTGAAATAAATGCTATTTTCAATTTAATTTTTTATTTATTTTTGCGTGCATTTTTGGATATTTTATCCCACTATCAAATTTTTAAATATAGACGCGTCTACACGAAAAGCATTTTTTAAAATATAATTCCGGGTAGCAGTGGATTTCCTCATTTAGCGGCTGAACCGTGATGTTGACCGAAGTTGGAGAGTTGCTGTTTAGGTCACTTCTAGGTGGCATATCGCTACCATTAAAATATGTCACAAGTTACTTATCGCGTGAGTTAGCTTCGGGGAGAGTGCTAGAGCTGACGTTACCCTCATTGCAAATGACAGCCGGGTGAAATATAAAACAAATATTTCCAATCCCATGGTTTTGGGAACATTTTTCCCGCCGGAATTGGCATGATCAAATAAAATCTATTCATGTTTAAGGAAGTTAAAAATTGCAGACTTAGACCCAAGTCTGACCTTTATAATATTCGATCTATGGCCTGATATTATTCACAAAAAGAGAGCAGAACCAAAGATTGAACTCACTCACTAACCACAAAATTCAAGAACGAAAGAAGATATTTAAATTAATACCGAAATAAAATTGACAATCGCAAACTCTCAGGCGAATGTGTGGTAAAACTATGTATAATAGGTGCACTAATGTTGAAATTAGAGCAGAATGCAAGGCTGAGATAAGCATTATCGACAAAATTAAGAAAGGTCTTTAACGTTGGTTCGGTCATGTAGAGCGAATGAATGATGAAAGAACGGCTAAAAAAATATATGATGCGACTGTGCCTGGATGTAGAAGTCGAGGAAGGCCGAGAGAGACATGGCATGATCAAGTAAAACACGTGCTTGAAAGTGGGCATGTAAGAAGTCGGAATAATCGACGTGCGTGCATGAGAAGATGTTTTGAATGTGGAGGAAGCAAGAGAAGTATGCCATGGCAGAGTGGTGTGGCGTTCTATCCTCTCTGCCTACCCCTTCGGAGAAATGGCGTGATGGTTAGTTAGTTAGTTAAAATTGACAATTGAATTTTGATGTAAATTTAAAACATACAATGTTTAATTTGACCAAATTTTCAATTTTGACGCTATCGTTAAATTGGTCTTAAATTAATCCAATCTATCCATCACTTTAAATTAAGTACATGGATACTTAATTAATTTTCAATAGTATTTAGATTATGTCATGTTATCAGGCCACGTACCCCGAGGAATGTAAGTAATTCTAAAAAGAAATTTTGTGAAAATTATTTTTCTCGGTAATCATTATTAACATTATGCACAAACATAATTGTTATAAATAGTGTTATCATTATCACGTGAATAAAAATTACAAATGAATTGATGACGTCTTGAACGATGAAAGGCTATTGAATAATTATTATTCAACTTCATGCACTTATAATGTAAAATCATTATGCATAAACGTCAGAATTGGTATCTAGACTTTTCGGTAATTGACGACACCGCGTGCATAATAAAATAATGCGTTTCAGCACTTTGATCACCTGTACAGGTCAGGGGGCTTAATTACAAAGTTGAAAAATATTATAACATTTTCAGGTTTGGAAATTTACAAAAAATGGAAACATACTGGTGGCAAGCAATCATACAAATAAGACTTTTCTTAAAAGCATTAAAAAAAGTATTGTAAATGAATACCTCAGCACGGGCATTGCCCATTGAGGTATTTCATAGATCTAAAAAATAATTTAAAAAAAAAAAAAAAAAGTCAGTATCTTGACCACTGTTTTAGTACTCATGGTTGACAGAATATCTGAGTAAAATATCAGGAACATTTTTTTAAACCCATGCCTATTATTTATTGAAAAATTATACAATTTTCAAGAAGATTTCTGATTAGGTACCTAAATACTACTACTTAAAAATGATTGTGTTCTTTTTAAAGCAAAAAATATTTTTTTTGAAATTTTTATGCCTACTATACTAACTGATCGCTTCAGTTTAAATCTTTCGAATTCAAAGTGATCTACTAAATAAAATAAAATAGTTTGTGTGAAATTACGTTTACGATAGGTTGTACTAAATGTACGACCACTCGTTGCATTTTGTTATGAATTTACGTTGAATAAATTAAATATCAACAGACATGAATTTAATACCTTTGAAAAATACAGATAAAAAGGCAGATAATCGCGACACACCTCCGGACCTTCAAATGTCGCATTGCCAACCTATCATGATTTTCTTTTTGACTTGATCGATAATGTCGCCCTCTTGACTTAAACTTCACTTGGAAACTTTGGCCCTGAAATTTTGCTTTGCCATTTTGCAACAACAAAAATTTTAAGTCCTGCATAAAATAGCGTGACTGACAGAGAGTCCCCAAGGACTCTATAAAAGTCGCGGGTGGAGGTGGGATCGATCTCTCAGTGTGCTTATTGAGTGATTAAACTGTTATCGATATTCAAAGCTTTTACTTTGTGGTAACACATTTTAATAAATATAAGTAAACAACACAATTGAATGTAACCAGCATATTCACACATAAGTCAAAAAACATCCCATAATTTCAAAAAATCGGTTTTTATATTTTAAATTTTAAAATAAAGGGCTAACCCCGTGCAGGGGGTATTCCGTAATAAATGCCTACATTAAAACCATTATTTGAGTATACCTTATGTTTCGTTTGTATACTTCGAAAGTTTTAACAAAAAATGATAACGATATTTGGAAGATTTTAAAAATTTAAATAAGACAAAATAATTTTTTTTTAAACAATGTAATAAACCAATAGATTTCATTCTATTTAAATAGACTGCCAACAGTTTGTTATGCAGTAGCAGTCGATCGGAAACACTGACTTTTCCTTTCATTGAAGCAGCGCATTCAACATTCCAAGGACGTTTTAAAGGTCGATCAAACTAGGAAGGTGGAGAAACGGTATACCGTATCCGTACCATATAATTACGAACGGACAATTTTCAAGATACCAAATTACTATTTTGAATAACGGGCTTAGAATAAAATTATACCTAAGATTGAGATTTTTTCACGATAAAATGAAATGAATGACCTCGTAATGAATAGTAAACTTCACAAAAAGTAAAATTACGATTATATCTTTATCTTCTTTTAAGTATTGCTTCGTTGAAAAAAAGAGATGTGGATTAAGAGGTGGACTGGTTCTGAAGCGTATAAGACTGATAATCTTACCTTCATGTAATAAAATTATCAAGATTCACTGCACTTGGTGTACCAATGCAGTGCCCTATGCACCATTGGGTGCGGATAAGGGAAAGTAGTAGTAGTGGTAGGATGAAAATAAATTCAGAGTTTGCACCTATGTCAGCTAAAACCATATTAGAACGAGAAATATTTCTTCTTAGATATTTTATACCTATTACCATTTTGAAACAATTAACACCAAGGGATAAGTAGGTACACAAAAATAAACTAATAATCAATAAGTAGGTAATGCATCTATTTTAGCGTTTATATGTAGAAGCTTTTTTTATGAAAATAATGTTTGAATGTATAGCATAAATTATGTATAATTTGCGTAGGTGTCTTATTTTAATATTTACTTTTATTATTTAATACTGGGTCAGAGGCATATTCATGAGACGGATAAGGCTTAGCTTAGCATATAAAGATACTGCACCTTTGCGTATTTCTATGACAGCTACGTAAATATTATTACCGTATATTTTTTTCAAGGGCACTTTAAGAAACTTCCTAAAGGCTGAAATAATCGATATTTGAATTGCAAAAGTAATCGGTATTTGGGTAAGATTAAATGGTAATTCTGAACATAAAACAAAATATTCAAATTATCACCAAAGTGGACGTCTTTCGGGAGTTCTCTTTCCTGAAAAAAAAACATACGAGAGTTTTACGCGGATACTATCGTTTTTTATTAAAAGTTTGGCGACACTTAGGCCTTAGATCAGCAGATGACGTCAAGTTGTTTTAGTAAATTTGACAAATTAGCTAATTTGGGAACATAATACTGGATGGCATCCAATGTCCATTGAAAAGTAAAGAATTGGCATGAAAAGATGTAACCGTTCCGTCACACTAACAAAGGAAAAAAAATGGAAACATATATTTTTTTCAAAGAGAAAACATGTGTTTCCGTTGGTAAGAGAACAAAGGAATTATAATAGTAATTCAAGCAACGGAAAAATTTAACGCTTTAAAATTTGAAGATATTTTTTATTTACAATAGGTATTACGTAAAGATCACTGTGCGCGTATTATTAACTGTTTAAAGACTAATCAATTATAATGAAATACTTATAACAATAACTAAATGATTAAAATATAAAAATATTGATGCAAAAGTTCAACCGCGTTTCATTGCATGTTTCAAATGCTCTCAACTTCATATTTATCATCAATAGACACTGTAACCTGCATTATTCAGTAGATGCTAAAATTGTATATTTATGTAATAAAGATTATTTTGCGTATGCTAAAATTACATAAACATAACAATTAACATTTTTTTTAAATATTGTGGCCAGGAACTGTATTATTAAGAAGGTACACAATTTTCGCCTTATTTCCTAGCCTGCGAGATGGCCGTGCTGGTGATTCTCATATCTATTACCCCCTGTAAATACATTAATGTGGGCTCTTGCGGTGATCTTGTGAATCGCAAGTCCACGACCCGGAGATAACCCGCAGACAACACTGTAACGCTTGAAGATATCGCGACTACTTGGAGAAATTTTCCAAACAAGACCAACGAAAATTAAACACTAAATGAGTTCATCTTGTCTGATTATTGAAAAATGAACGGAATATAATATGCACATTTAAGGAGCCATCTATTAAGTAAGCGATCTCTCAGGCGAATGTGTGGTAAAACTATGTATGATAGGTGCACTAATGTTGAAATTAGAGCAGAATGCAAGGCTGAGATAAGCATTATCGACAAAATTAAGAAAAGTCTTTTACGTTGGTTCGGTCATGTAGAGCGAATGGATGATGAAAGAACGGCTTAAAAAAATATATGATGCGACTGTGTCTGGATGTAGAAGTCGGGAAAGCCGAGAAAGACATGGCACGATCAAGTAAAACAAGTGCTTGAAAATGGGCATGTAAAGAAGTCGGAATAATCGACGTGCGTGCATGAGAAGATGTATGAATGTGGAGGAAGCAAGAGAAGTATGCCAGGACAGAGTGGTGTGGCGTTCTATCCTCTCTGCCTACCCCTTCGGGGAAATGGCGTGATGGTTAGTTAGTTATTTAAGGAGCCACTTTAGCCTTTAAAGCTTGTCTGTTACGGTTAGTATAACAACTAAAAACATCGTCCGATACCAAAACGCCATAGAGGTCTACGCACTTGTGAATATTTCAAAACAAAACAAAATTAACACGATGAACTTGGGAATTGGGTGCCTCTAATAATATTTACATTTCTATGCAAAATAATATATCCTTTGATAGAGAGACATTTCGATACAGTTAATTATTCTGAAAACGAGTAAACTTCTTTAATACATTTAGTTTTTATTTCAATATGACGAAGCGTTGACATGATTTATTTTTAACGCTTAAATGACTTAAAAACATACATTCAGCACAAGCATTCAGACGGTTTTTCAGTAGAGCAACGAGCAGGAACGAGTTAGTAGTTAGAAAGAATATTTGAGGTTTTGTATGAAAGTAAATACTAAGATATAATATTATAATGAAGGTGATATCACTTCAAAATGTACGATCAAACATTCCAAAAGTTTTGATCAATTTGCAATAATAACAAGAGTAAATGTAAACAACACAGATTATCTCATAATATTTACGTAATCGGCAATTCTAAGCCTCTAACTCTTATCTAATCTTAGGTTAGCAATACCTAGATAAGTGCTTAATATTTATGTATATAAAATACTTTAAACTACCATTTTATATTATTAAATCTACCTAGTTCTCCTACACTGCTACAAGAAAAGGAGTTCAAACATTTAAAAATTTCAAAATCTTACTATCAAAAACTTTTTGGTAACTGTCGAATCACTATCTAATTCATTCCCAAATATATTTTTAAGGCTTAACCTTTACGCAAAGTAGTAGTGGAAAATACAGAGAAAGTACGTTTATTACTTTATCAACGTGAATTTCGCGTTTTATTTACGCGTTTTGGCACGGGTAAAAAAATATTCATTACAAATGATAAAACAAACTTATTTTTAACACTAAGCTTCAAACCAAAATACGTTAGTAGATTGTATGGGGCTATCTAATTCGATATTAACCTCTCAACTTGTACATAGAAATAATAATTACAAAGATAAGAAGCCGCACTAAAAGCTGTTAATATTTTTACGAAAATAAAGTAAATCCATCCATCATGTAAAAGAGATTATTACACGATAAAAATGATCGAATAATATTATCGCTAAAAGCATTAATAGGTAGGTACGGTAATCATTTTTTATCTTTTATCTAGTGTGATAAAGTTCGCAGGGGGATTCAATACGTTTTGTTGTTCATTTTAATAAAAGGCTTAGATATGAAAACTCATTAAAACACTATAGATTTTGTTTGAAGAAGATATTTTAGGATTTATTATCATCTAATGAGAATGCAAAACAGGTATAAAGGTAGTTGTAATGTGAATCAGAATCCTAATCCCTGGCTTTGTCGGGACAAGTCATCGAAAGGGTCGAGAGCTTCAAATACTTGGGAGCGTACATGACAGAAAACGGCAGAGTTCAGAAAGAACTGGGAGTGCGGCTTGGAGTAGCAGGCGCCGCATTCAACAGTATGAAGGCTGTCTGGAGATCGGATATTTACTCGGTTAAAACAAAATGCCGCCTTTATAACTCCTGCATCACACCTGTTCTTCTCTATGGCTGCGAATCGTGGCACCTAACTAGGGCCCAAGACAGCAGAATACTAAGTTTTGAGAATAGGTGTCTTAGAAGAATTTTAGGTGTGCGGTGGTTTGACTTTGTAAGGAACACAGAGGTGAGCAACGGACACAGCAACCCTTGGTATCTACTGTCATCCGGCGAAGGCATTTCGGCTGGCTGGGCCATATACTGCGTATGCCTCCCGAGAGCCTTAACCATACTTGCCTATTTTACAAGGCATCAGGTTCTCGGCGTCCCGGTCGTCCACTGTTGACAATTCGTCGGCAGTTTGCGTCAGAGCTGCGGGACGTGGACTTGACTTGGGAGGATGCGCGGGAGCTGGCGGCCGACCGCTTGGCCTGGAGGCAGTTTGTGGATTCCATATGCTCCACACAGGGAGCGTATATGGTATAATGAAATAATGAAAGGTGAATATTTGTGTATTATTCTATTTCTAACGAAAAGTTTTTGGAAACGAGTTAGCATAGATGGAGAAATCCTTGAAAACGTTGAAAGTATAAAATATTTGGGGGTACAGATTGATTCTAAATTATCTTTTACAAAAAATGCAGATTACACTATAAAAAAAAGAGCAAAAAAAGTTTCTTTATTAGGAAGAAATTAAACTTGATCAAAAAACATCACTTCTAATATACAAGAGTATAATATTGTTCCACATATAGACTACTGCTCATCTATATTATACCTTAGTAATGAAGGAGATCTAAAAATATTACAAATTTTGCAAAACAAAGCCATGCGAATCATATTAAACTTTTGAATATTATGTCTGTGGACCAAAGAATTAAATATATTATCGCTAATGAAATTAACAAAATTGTTTGAGGGATAATTCCAAGATATTTGCAAAACAAATAAAAAAACAATGACTTTTTTCATAAATATGCAACAAGAGGTTCAAAAAATATAAGATTAGAAAAGAAAAGAAAAGCTATGTCACAGAATTGTCTAATGTATAAGGGCATTAAAATGTATGAGGAGATTCCTGATGAAATAAGAAATGTAAAGTTATTTAGGGTTAAATGTAAAAAATATATGTTTGAAAAATATTACTGTAGGTATTATATTATAGCTAAATTGAAAAATGTGTAATAGTAGGATAAGAATAGTTAGGAAAAAAAAATTATGAAGTGTAATGTAATAATATTAGTCTATGTAAAAATTATATAGTACTAAATAAATATAATACTTTTAAAAACATATAAAAAAAATAACTTTCCTGATATTCATAGGAAGATTATCGTAAAAACTTGTGAAAATTACGAAAAATTTGTGTCTATGCAAGTAAGTATAAATTGGTTAAATAAATACAGATAAAAGTCACATGAAAAAGATAATTTTAAATGACGCAACAGTGTAGAAGAAATTGTCAGCTTTGTTTTTCAAGATAGGTGCAGTGCCCCCCGCAAGCTATTGATAGGATAGCAAATTGGCTGATGAAAACATTAAAAATATTATATATATTGATAAAACTCTTAACGACATGTAGGTATTCAGAAATATGATAATGGCTTATCGCTTTGAGACTTATTGCTGACCCTATTTGCTAAGGTTAGTAAAATAAAAAAGTGATGTATGAAACATGCTTTTATTAATAGTTATTTTATAGTACAAAAAAAAACGAAAAATCGTAGTAGGTCATTTAGATTGTTAGTATTATTTTTTACATTATTCTTGGTGAGTCAATTTAAACATTGAATACCTTGAGCCATTGAGAACCCTTTTTTTTAAATCTAAATATTTATATGTAGGAGATCTGGACTGGGAGGAAAAACATCCTCAAGCAGGCTTAAGCTCTACAGGAGCTATTATAAAAATCCACAAAAAAGCAAGCTGATAATGAAAATAAAAAAATCGTAAGGATATATCATATTTTAAAAAAAAGTGATATAAAGAAGTGCTTTAAAACAGATTTTTATGGCAAAATACAAATTAGTTTTTTAGTAAACCTATTAGATTTTTCTGACTGACTTTTAGAACAATGTATTTAAATTAATGCACATTTTTATGAACTTGCAACATCAACCCTTTGTATCTACTGTGATCCGGCGAAGGCGTTTCGGCTGGCTAGGCCGTATACTATGTACGTATGCCTCCCGAGAGCCTTAACCGTGCTTGCCTATTTAACAAGACATCGGGTTCTCGGCGTCCTAGACGTCTACTTTTGACAATTCGTCGGCAGTTTGCGTCAGAGCTGCGAGACGTGGCAGTCCACGTCAAGTCAAGTGACTAGAAACAGTTTGTGAAATTCATATGCTCCACATAGGGAACGGATATGGTATGATGATGAGGATGATGATTCATGAATTTTTATTTGAGCCATCAATAAATTTTTGGTTCGGGTTAATTTGGGCAAAAAGAACAAGTACCTACCCGTAATGGCAATTTAGTATGTCCACATTATTTACACATGTACATTGCCTAAATTATTAAACAGATTGTCTATCATTATTTTAGTAACA
Organism: Micrasema minimum; assembly: GCA_022494985.1. Lineage (NCBI taxonomy): Eukaryota > Metazoa > Arthropoda > Insecta > Trichoptera > Brachycentridae > Micrasema > Micrasema minimum. The sequence goes on from JAGVSP010003909.1 coordinate 55,761, forward strand.
TCACCACCTGTAACATAAAATCAAAACATTTATACCAAATAAGTTTGGTACCGCTAGCTGCATTATTCATGTTAGAAGCCGCGGGAGGTTGTGTGTTTATTATTATTAATTGAAATATCAACAAATTAGCGCAACGATAACACAGTTGTTGACAGTAAGCAAATTCGTTGTCGTGCTTAGATACTCGTAAACGTTAAATAAACAGCGTATAGTGTGTATGTTACCTAAATAAATAATTATGACGTTTCAATGTGATTCAATACAGTAGCAGTCGTAATAATAATTGAAAATTAATATTTTTCGGATTACATATAGTCGAACATTAATAGCTGGTCGCTATATGTATTATAATTGTATTTACATTTAGTACGTAAATTCATTGGTAGATTATGTCAAAGCTAAGGTCAGGTAAGCTCACATTTTTTTATTTAGAAACAAACACAGGTGTAAAGATAAATGCAATAAAAAAAGTAATAACTAAAGAAAGAAAACTAATTATTCTACAGATAAGATATTATAATCGAGGGAACACGTGTAGAGCGTCTGTATAAACATGACGTGATAATTGTTCGTTTAATAAATCATTATAAGAATACTCTATTATGAGTACGGCGAATAAAAATAAAACAGGGGGGATTTTGGTAAAATAGCACAATAAAAAGTTAGGACAATCGTTGTCTTTCTAGGTTGAAAAACTTCGTGTGGATAGTTTTGAAGGGTGAACGAAGAGCCAAGAGGTATTTAGAAAATTACAAAATAAGGGTCTCAAAGTAAGAAGATGTCTGCGACGAAAGCTCTAAACTCTAAACCCTCGTGAATTTGAACAGAAGTTTGACGAAGTTGGAGTGTGAAGGTTACCTCGTATCGTATGGGTGAACTTACCTCAGTTCGGCGAGGAACTCTGGGAGTGTAGAGCTAACATAATAATACTAAGTAGGGACCTACATAGTATTCAGGTCAACTGGTCAGAGTACCTTCCTAACGCCTAATTGTGGTTTCGAGTTTCGAGCAGATGATGCAACTTTTATAAACTGATTGCAACAGGCGAGGCGACCAGATAAAATGGAGACAATGGAAGATATAGAGCGAAATTATCTCTTACATATTTATGCATTTTAGGCGGTAATGAATAGCTACCTACTGTGTAATAATTTAAAAATGTCTATGTAAAAAGCCCTATGGGCGTAAAAACAATAAAATAAATAGAATTAATAAATAAATAATTTTCTTTGCGTTGGCATATAACCTTAAATTGCGAGACTTACCCATATCTCACGTTTTGAGAAATAAAAAAAATAAGTATGCGAGCAGATATTGTCAAAAAATACAAATTCATTTATAAATTCATACATACAACATAACAGTAATTTAAAAAAAAAAAACGTAAAATTGCATTGGGGTTTTGTGTTTAGAACGGCATCAGCTATTTTCAACACCTGCGTATCCGAAAAAATAGCTACATTGGGAATATTTACTACATCTGTGCCTTATCTTACCTATTTTAGTATATATTCATTATACTAAGTTAAACTGACTGACTAGAACCGTCAACAACCTAAAACTGATCTCTCATAAAAACGGCAATTAAGTATTAAACACAATAACTTATTATTTTTACAAGCGGAAGAGGACCAGAGAAAAGATCTCATAGTATGAATGAAACTAGAGTATGTGGGAGTTAACAATTTTGACTCAGACAATACAGTTCAAAGTCAATATGCATCTCAGGCATCAATCAGGGAAGATCTCACTGAATATGTGAACATGTGGTAGGAGATTTGGGGAACAAGTAGGTGACCTATAATTCAATATGGCGGACTGCCCAGTGACGTCAGGAGACTACAATGGTTGAATAATTGTTCAAATCCAAAAACTTTCTGTATCAGTGATAGTCCATAATTATCATAATTTCGTTCATCAATCTTAGAGCCGAGACAGTGATAGGAGCAATGAAAGCATTATTTTGGCTGCGTATATAACCTTCTTTTCTTCCGCCTTTACCAGTTAAAACTAAATCTATTATGTATCGCGGATTAGCTTTAAAAAATCGGTAGAGTTGTGCTGGAAAAAAGACTCTATAAAACAGTCTAGGGAAAGGGTGGGGCTTTCATTGTATCGTCATTTCATATCCGCTCCTTATGTGAAGAATATGGATTCCATAAACCGCCTACAAACCAAGCGCACAAAGGTCCCAATTCAAATATTAGCTGGACAAAAATATTTTCTTGCGCACAAATTATACTCAATCGCATACGGCATCGTTGCTCTACAGAAGTGTTGAGTTTACAACGTTGCCAAATCTGATAGGATTTTTTATATTTTTTTTTGGGTATGCAGTTTTGTTAGTTGATTATCTGTTTATCAATTATTATGGTCACCAATTATATTCGCGCTCTGTCAAAACCAGCTTTTTAGCCAGCTAATATTTGAATTGGGACCTTTGTGAAGCGGTCGGCCGCCATCGTCATTTTATAATTTAGAAATAAATATATTTCCTTAGTTTCTTAGTTCTGCGCCTAATGATTCATAGGGTACCGCATTGGTACAGCAAGTGTATAAGGTATATCATTGGCATTTTACTATGTAGGTACATGGAGGTAAGATAATCGCTCTTTACGTTTTAGAATCTTACTAGTAAGTTTAGATCCTTATCATACATACCTTTTATAAATTTATCAATCTATACTTGTTAAGGAATATTGTTTTTATTCATCACTTAAGCCCGTTGAGGTCCATTGCTGGACATAGGCCTCCCCCTGCCGTCTCTACTGATCCTGCACCGCCCCGACCCACTGTCTTCCAGCAGACTTCCTGATGTCGTCCACCCATCTCATCGGTGGACGTCCTTGAGGCCTCTGGTTTCTCGGTCTCCCCACCAGAACGCGTTTCGTCCATCTGTCGTCCGTCATTCTGGCTATGTGACCGGCCCATTTCCACTTCAACCAAGTAATTCACTCCACTGCGTCGCAGACCTTTGACTGGCGTCGGATTCAATCGTTCCTTTTTCGGTCTCTTAATGTTATTCCAAGCATAATCCTCTCCATGCTCCTCTGTGCAACTTGCAACTTATGGAGGGATTGCTTGGTCAGAGTCATTGTTTCCGCGCCGTAAGTAAGGACGGGTAGAATGCATTGGTTGAACACTTGAGTCTTAAATGAGTTGGTAATGTAGCTTCGGAATGTGGAATTTAGCTTTCCAAAAGCCCGTTTGCCCCCCTTGTTTTTATTATTTTGTGTCATGCGTCGATTGAATTCAGGGATTTCATTTGTGAAATCACCAACAGTACATTAATCACAGTGATTAACAAATTATTTTTTACGATACGATTAAAAAAATGTTATGTAGGCACTTAATACATTTTATTGTTCATAAACACAAGCCTACGACAGAATTAATTGCAACCTTATTCCCGATGGAGCTAGCCTAACATACATTAACCATTACCAGTCTCATTGGATAAACACCATGACCTCACCATGTCAATAAAAGCATGTAAAAATTCCCAGAACTTGACAATGATTTTCAGAATATTATGTTCACTAATAGTTGAAAGCCGGATATTATTGTCATGGTCATCATTATCATGTCTGTTATTTTAATTATTATGTGCATCGACAATGCCACTAATTGATTAGCATAATTTGTTAACTTGAAAACTGTACTTATTAATTACTAGATAATACCCTACTTACAGATTTTCTAAATAAATAAATGCTATTTTTTTTAATAACGAAAAAAATAATGCTATTTTATAATGTCCTAAAATTTATAGTGAAAAAGAAGTACCTAAGTATGGAGTCCTTACTGGTACATAATGTAAATAAATTATTTACTGTAGGTACCTACACGTTTTTCATATTAGCCAATATACAAGAATTAGAAGAAAATTAATTTCCACAAAAAATAGAGTAAACAATAATAATTTAGGCAAAAGTTGCATTTTTAAAAACATGGTTTATAAGCATTAATTTAGTGAATCGAAATTCAGCGAAAAAAGCTTATCAGTGTAAGACAAGTCGATTAACAATAAAAGAACCAAGCAATGTGTCATGTGATATGACACGACTGCTGTAGACGTTTCGGAGTCATTCAGTAACCTTGTGGCATGTCTTGTGGGTGTTTGTAATTATACCAAGAGCTCAATCACAGATAACTATCGACGTAGTTAAAAACGTGCTAACCACGTGCTAACGCTAACGATTTGACCGATCACAATGAACATACGTTCATACCACGTTCGCCGAGCCGAGCATTGCCGAGGCACCGCTCGGCAATGCTCGGCACGCGATATCGCGGCCGAACGTCAAACGTCAAATCAACGCGCATGTCGGATTGTTTATTATGTCGACTGCTTTTCTCAATATTTGGCTTGCCGAAAGCCGGCTAAATGCAATACGGCACTCGAGAAAGATTGAATGAAGATATGTGCGAATAAGATATATCTCGGGAAATGGCTCGCGACTAGTAGCGCTCGTTTAATAATTCCGATCGATACCTTTTAACGCGTGTTCCATTGTGATCGCGAAAACGTTAAACATCCATGGGTAAGAAATCGTTATCACGTCGCTTATTACCGAGTCGATAGTGATCTGTGATCGAGCAACAAGACTAATAAGCAATAATAAAGACTATAGCGTTAGGCTAAATGTCAGTAACTTAATACTTGAGTAACTATAAAGATAGGTGAAAATTCTATTGGTATTAACATAGGGTTGAAAACGAAAATTGAAATCAAAGTTCGTAGGTTTTCACGTCCTTCAGAATACAGATAACGTTTTTCTGGGTTGTTATGCCGTGTTTTTGGGCTTTGTGTTGCCGACGTTTCGGAGCACATTGCAGTGTTGTCCACCTTCAGGGCTGTATAGCTGAAGATGGACACTGCAATGTGGTTCGAAAAGTCAGCAACACAAAGCCCACAAACACGGTGTAAAACCCAGAAAAACATTACCTATATGAAAATTAACATGTTAAAAAACCTGTGGCAAGTTATTTTTTTTTTATTTTTAGTATTAATTATTTCATGGAAATAGAAAATATAGTTTTTTTTTTAAGGTCGGCACAATTAATTATTGTCGTTCATGTTAAACCTTCTTAATTCAGATCGCGTGTGAATTTTCCATGGCCTTAACCCTCGGCATAAAATATTATTATGTAAAATAACGTAAATAAGCCGAATTCTTTACACGCACGATTACGTAATAAATTCTCAAGGAAATGGCGGACCAAGCGAGAAATATATTTACATGGCTTTATTAGTTATCGATAAAATGCTAAGAGTAATGAAAAACTGGTTTGAAAAAACGGTTGACACCGAAAAAAGTATGTTTGATGTAAACAAACAAAAAGCAGCTTAATTTACAAATCTGATTTTGCGTCTAAACGTTTTAAAAACAGTACAGCATAAATACAAAACTGACATTGTGTAAAATGATCTTAAAATGAGCCGTTTGACATTGAAACTAATTAGAAAAATTGATGAATAATTAAAGAAAAGATAAGCTTATTTCTCGTATAATCAAGTTTAAAAAATGGAATCTTTAAACAAAGTTGAAATAAGGATAATTATAGAATAATTGTATTCATACATTTCCATAGATAAATTAATTATTATTATTGACTGATCTAAGAAATTCGCTTTTTTAAAAACTATCTCAAGACACTGTAATACATTTTAAATGATTTCATCTTAAACTGTATGAAGATACAAAACGTATTTCAAACCAATCTTTTACGTAACATGATTTGATACTTAAGAGGTATTTTTAACTTATTCAACATGCTTCAAATTTCGCAGCTCAAGTATTGTCTTGCAACATAATATTAATTTAACATATTATCAAACGGCACTTTAGCCAATTTGATTACAAACGTCTGGAAGAGATAACAAATTACATTATTTGAATCATATCTTCCGGAATTTCACAGCGTCTAAACATCAAAGTTGTAATACAGTATGAAAATATTTACTAAGGTTCTAAATAATTATCATTCGTTGACTTATATTCTTAGATAAAATCACACTCATATTAAATATAGAATACAACATTTATTTAAGAGTGATATTTATGATGATATAATACAAAATGCAATACATAATAAGTGTGATTATAATAAGAATTTATATAATTTTATCGGTGGTAAATGACATACTTGTATG
>JAGVSP010003910.1:0-63496 GCA_022494985.1 Micrasema minimum
ATGGATTACGACACCCTTGGATTTATTGTTTATTATTATTATAATATTGAAAGAATATTATTTTAAACAGGTAAGACATGCATCTTATATTTTAATATTTTATTTTTCGTAAAATAAATTTCAAAAATGTTGCTTGAAAGAGTGTAAATTCACAATCAACATACTTTGTATACACGAACAGGTTGATTTTTTCAGGTGGGATTTTTGTTTATTTTTAAAAATATCTATTTGAGTATAAGATATGTATTTTTTTTAAACAAATTTTCAAAATTAATTTTAAAAAATCATTTTAAAATGCAAAAGGCATATTTAAAAAAATAAATATATTGTTATGTCGTACATCATACCAATTTGAATGTGCTGGCATAATAATAATAAATAATAAGTATTATCTAAAAAATCAAAAATATTTTTCGTACAACTGACAATCATCAACTCAAAAATATTTTTTTACTGTAATTGTATTTATTATAAATTAACATTTGAAAAATTTATCCGTGACATAAATTTAATATTGTCTTAATTATACTCTTTGCACAAGATGTAACCCCCTTCTTTACAACGGGTAAATCTTTAATTAGTAAAATTTAATTACATAATTCACGTTCTGTCTCCCCCTCAAGTCAGAATTCCTTCATTTCCTGAGCCTCCAATGTGAAACCAATCACGTCTTCCATTCCAACCTTTCGATTTTGACGTTTCAAATAATCCAACACAGTACCTACTAGTAATCTCCCCCCTGACACATCGCACAGTGAGAAAAAATATAAATCTAGAAGAAACAAGAAAAACTCATGAATTATAAATATATTCGTCTTTCAAAGCTTTTATTGGAGACGTATTTATAAAATAATGAAATTGTTAGTAGGTTATACGTATAATTGCAAGTGCTCTATGAGATTCTCGCTAGAGCCTCGTTTATTCAGTATTTTTGACGTGATAACGTCTAATAAATCGATGAACGCCGGCTGCATACACAAAAAAGCATGACTCATTGTCACGTTCCGCCTGGACCGAGTGTGCAAGCGAGAGCGCGGAACAAGCGATAGAGAGGCACGATCGGCCTATGCGTTCGGTTTGTGACGCATCTATCTCTCTTCCACTCCATCGGCCGTTGCGTCTGAGTAGAAGGGAGACAGCAGCAGCACACAAGAAAAAAGAAAAAAAAAAGATAATTTATGGAAAAAAAATGTAATTTTCAATGAACTCCTGCTTTGTATTATACAAAATAATGATAATTCAGTAATAATAATTCAATTCAATTCATAAAAGTATGCTATTTTTCATCAGTGTTTTCTTATGACGTTATCACGTAAAATTATCGTCCGTAAACTGACTTTACAGACAACCAAAAGTGTTTTTATTTATTCCTTATTTTCTAAAAATAACAGTAATTACAGTAATATAATACTAAAAACAAACAAAATTAATAACATAATATTAAGTTACTTTTAAATGTAATTTGTTCTGAATTACGAATAATTAACACAAGATTGGCCGCCAGTTCCCGTTCTTCCAATCAGGTCCACGTCCTGCAGAACTGACGCAAACTGCCGACGCACAGTCAACTGTGGACGTCCAGGATACCGAAAACCGGATGTAAATACAATAGTAAATAAATACCCAGTCAATTGCTCTGCGCTCTGTTAAATATTATTATCAACATCGAATTTTTTATTAATAAATAACATAAAATTTCGTGTTATTTATACATAATTACCGCTGTCCTCTGTTACCCGTGTTATTAGTAAATTATTAGGAAAATTGTGTATTTGTATTTTCTAGTTGTATTTTTTTTTTCTATTTTCGGGAATCGAACTCGAAATAGCACGCATGATATACACTACACCACAAGGCTGGTAAAGAGAGATAAACACTTCTCACTGTGCGATATTCCTTGCACCCCTTTCACCCTTCACCAACCCTCCCCTCCCTCCCCTCACCATAGTCTATGACTTTATCCAAATTGGATCTTGAATAATAAAGAATACCAGTGATTGAATTTTATTCGTAAAATTCAATTAGTTCATCCCTCGTCCCTTTCTCGCCAGACTTGCGCTGCCTGGGGGAGAGGGATGGAAACACCCCTTGTTGCTCTTGGCGGGCCGTGAGTTGGAAAGGTCGGGGTATAAAGCCTTTATCGAATTTTCTATTACAACGTTGTTTCCGTTAGTATTTATTTTTAAGGCTGTATTAACGGGTCCGTTTAATCGGACGGATAAGCTTAAATTGAAAAAATAAACAAAGAGAAACTTTAGCTGGGTCAAATGTGTTTTTTAAACATTCAATAACTGTTATTGTACTTAATTTAAATTTTAATCAAATATACGCCTGTAAATAGATAGGTCTGACCATAACTAGTCGTGTCTGTTTAATTAACAATAACAAATGTAGCGAAAATTTATTTTTAAAATTTAAATTTAATCATGTCATCTTATAAAGTACAAACCGGAAAAAAATGTAATGACTCAAAACTGTCTATTGTCAGTTTATTCATTAGATTTTTCATTTTTGATCGTTTAGTGTTTATTTCACACGTATTAAGTATATTGTATACTTTGAAATACATAGTTTAGTTGGTAATTATTAAGAATAGTTTATTATAATAACTCTTAAGTAATATATTTCTCTAAATTATTCTACTTTGTGTTGTAAATGATTGTACCAAAAACTGAATTCTTAATTCCAAAAAAATCTTTATTTCTGTAGTTGTTTGATTAAAATTATCAAGTGGTTGATCTTTAAACGTAGCACAAAGGTTATATTACAATAAATACATTTGAAAACCAATTAAAATATTTAATCAAGTAGCCGCTTTTTTACGACTGCTACACAAATTTATTTTAAATTATGGCGTGTGATTCTGAATAAAGTTCATTAATTAATCTCTTTAATTTCATATTTACGATAAAATTAACACGAAAAACAACCGTTATTAATTGATCCCTCCATTTCTCCATCACCTACTTTATTACAATACTGCCATTCAACACATGTTTTTGTATTTCGTCTCATTGTCTTTTTCCAACTCATGTGTTTAGTGTCTAAATTTTTTTTGTAAAAACTGTTATTTGTACTTTTGTCTTGTACAACATGTTACCAGTCTGAAAATGCCCGTTACAGGGTGAAAAGCGCTAACTGATAAAATAAATCAAAGTGAAAGTTAAACAAGTATTTTTTTAAAACTTTAATTAGTTATATACAAATAATTTAATCATGGAATTCCACCAAGTAATGTCAATAAAAAATATAAAACAAATTATATTTAGTTTTATTGAAGTATTACGCGTTTACCGGTTGCATAAGACAATAACCATAATCAGATTCGTGAGATCTTTTGAGAATATTATTATCTGACTAATCTAATGTAGGTACTTATATTTGATTTCCTGCGATTTTCCTTTTTGCAGGTATGAATAACTGCAATTCACAATAAAACTAAATTTCGTAAAAGATGGAACCTCGCAAAAAACGCTGTTTTTACTTTTTTGTTAACATTTTGTAGGACTGTTGAGTAAATTGAGATACTCCAAATTAATAATAATTTATACTTAACTGCTTTTGCAAGACAATTTCAGTAATGAAGGTATATATTTATCTACTTATTCAAAAAATAAATTTATATGAATAAAATTATGTATCATATTTGTTAAATATTTTAAATTATTTTTAACAGTAACGAATTCAATAAAAAAAAAATATCATCATCATCATACCATATCCGGTCCCTATGTGGAGCATATGGTTTCTACAAACTGCCTCCAGGCCAAGCGATCGGCCGCCAGCTCACGTGAATCCTCCTAATTCAAGTCCACGTCCCGCAGGTCTGACGCAAACTGCTGGCGAATTGTCACAATTAAAAAATATATCGAAAATTTAATTTAACAAATAACATAGGGTTTTTTCAAATAACATAGGCGCTTCAATTTTATTCACAACTCAACGACTATAGTAATTTGAAATGAGGCAATTAAAACGCGAGACGCAACATTGTACATCAAATATGCAAACTGATATTTTAAATTTAATTAGTTGGCATTGTTTTTAATCTAGGGAAAATTGTTTAAATTATCTCATTATAGCGCCATTTTGAAACACAATCTCATAGATATACAAGATAATGTCTAATACGCAATTATATATAATTACATATCTTATTAATGACGAATTTCTATTTGGTTTCATCACGAAATCTTTTGTTTAACAACATAAAGTACCTAATAAGCGCTATTATGCTCAAAATATTTTCACTCATGATTCAATAAAAGTGCAGCAATTCTTTATACGCGATGCAGTTTTATTTTCTGAGGTACATTTAATGCATTTCAAATTTTTATTAAACAAATTAAAACAAAAAAATGCAAGCCTTGTGGTAACAGTCACGGATTCTCAATCAAACCGTTTACCACAATTTTATTACGACTTTCTAGCGCAACTATTTCCTATCAGTTCAAAGTTAAAAGATCATGAAAACCAAAAAAATTAATAATAGCAGGCTCAGAAATAAAAATTTGATTCAATATTTTCTAAATTTTATTTCTAATACATACGTACATAATACATACATTAAGAAATCAACCAGAATTCAATATTTGCCATGTTAATTATTTATAATTCTTAGTATGCAAGAACAGTTAATTTCATAATTTTTTTTCTTTTGTTTCAGAAGGTAAGGAGCATTCAATCAACATTATTGCTAGAATTTTGGATGGTAAATACCTACATGTTTAATTAATTTAATATTTTTTAAAAATCGAATACATGATGACATGAAATCTTAGTTTAATCACAACATAAATCTAGGGATTCGTTTCTATTTTCTATGTGATAGAAATAATCCCATCTACAATCACAATAACTATTTTAATCTGATTAAAAACAGTTATAATGGATGTAATAACTGCAGTACAGTTGCTTTCTATTACCCCTAACAAACGTGAATTGAGAATCCCACCCTCGGAGGTGTCGGCTGCGGTCTTAAAGGCAATATCCGGCCGCCATATCCGGTTGGCGGGAAATGAAGCCGGAAGTGCCGCCATATTAGGCGGAACCTAGCCAACAGCTCACGCGGGAATTGCTATAACGTGTATACGAAGCCTTATTTAATAACACAACACGTGATTCATATGACGAATAGTGTTTACTTGCACATTACGTGTAATTCTCCCGTAATAACGTGATATTTCGGGGTTGGAGCTTTATTAAGTTGTTCTAAATTACATCTTTACACGCTCCTAATATACTGTGGTACCAATACTGTCTATAGGTACCATAAAGTAATACTGTGGTCTACTGATAGGTACCAACATACAAGTAAATATACTGTGGTCTACTGATAGGTACCAACATACAAGTAAATATACTGTGGTCTACTGATAGGTACCAACATACAAGTAAATATACTGTGGTCTACTGATAGTACCCAACATACAAGTAAATATACTGTGGTCTACTGATAGGTACCAACATACAAGTAAAAATCATAACATTTCACGATAAAAGTAGAAAAATAACATAAAACATTTTTTTGTAAAATATTAATGGCTGAAAATATAAACTTACACCTCAAAGATTTCAGATTCCATTTCTAATTTTTACTAGGCCTAGGTGATCAGAGATTTAGGTTATAAATGCATAGATAGATATTTTATTCTCCCATTCTATGCAATAAAACTACATTACAATAAAATTACTGGTCCCCAGTCTGAAAATGCCCGTTTCAGGGTGAAAGCGCTAACTGGTCAAATAAATAAAAGTGGAAGTGTACCAAATATTTTTATTTAACTTTGATTAGTTTTATAAAAATAATTTAATCATGGAATTCCACCAAGTAATGTCAATGAAAAAAATAAATAAAAATACATTACAATCCTTTATACATTGAATACTGACATTTTATTGTATGTATCTACTCACCACTGGGATTAACTGATCTATTTTACTAGTCTGCGGTAGTGTTAAAATATTAAAACGAAGTCAATATCCATCCACTTTATAAAAATAAATCAACAAATGTTTCCATTTGATTTAGTGAAAAATCTTCCGTTAATAAGATACTAGTGATGTATGTACCTATAAGGGACTACATTGGTACACATGCAAGATTTCTTGATCATTTGATTACATGAAAGCAAGATGATCAATAACATAATGCTTTTAGAGCTAGTATAAGATAAATATTATTAAAATACTTTTTAAATAATAATAATCCAAATAATAAATTTTCTTCGTAAACACGTTATTTTCCCTTACTACCCTCTATTGACGATATATTTATGTATGTAAATCCGGGAGCAGTATTGGATATCAGAAAGTTGTCAGGTGGGGGAAAGGTGTGAAAGCAATTTTGGTCCTCAGTGTACCGACTTGCTGACAAGCCTTTGATTGAATGCGGCATTACATGTTTATGGAGAACTGCACTATACTTCCCTTCTCTGCCTCCCTCACACTTGTGGGAGGGAGAGCGCCGAGACAGAGAAAGGTGAGCACACATCCGTTATTCTGAGTACAGGGTGGTATCTTCCGTTTCAGGTGTTTACAGGGCTTACTTTAGTACCCAAACATTTGTATTGTGATTCATCATCTTTATTATTTAACTAGTAATAAAAAATTTACAAAGCTCCTATTGCAAATCAATACCAAAATTTACTATTTGTGTCGATTTTTTGTATCTATTTCAATAATTTTTAAATACAATCGGCTTCAACTTTTTTTATTTATTACGAGGGAAACGTTCAAAATTCAATGAAGGTGCCAACACATGAGCAATTTATTTTATTATATTCTCTCCATCGTTATACCGCTGTTTATAAGAATTTAATAATCCCTCCATGGCGTCAGCTAATATCGTTGGGGCCCCCTTCCTTGGGGTCTTGATTCGCCCCCTTCTAAGATCTGGAAGCCCCCTTCCGACCTTTGGACGCCCCTCTCTGATCCATGGCACCCCATCCCCTGGTAAATCCAAAAATAATGCCATATCACATAATTGCGTACACAACATATTTCCATGCGAGTGTGTGTGGAACATTTAATATCGGCCGTCACTGTGAGGAATAAATTAAGCCCCGTTGGATTTCTTGTCCGCCCCACATCTGATATTAGCAACCTTTCGTTATAGAGAAAAAAACTTACTCAATATTTTTTGTTGAAAAAAAGCATAGACTTGGTAATTTCCTACTTTTTCCTTATATGCACCAAGTGCAGTGATACAAGGTGCAGTGTATCAAGGTGCAGTGAATCAATAGTAGTGAAGGCAAGATGATCAAACTTAGGTGCGTTTCAATTCCAATTTACCTCTGTGCAAGTTCCAAATTTACCCACTATATGAAAAATTTTATATGAGAAAAATCACATTCAAAGCAATATTTTGTGTTGATCCTGTAGGGAATCGAACCCGTGACATCATTCTTGGTAGCTCAATGCGCTATCCACTAAATCACAATGCAAACAAATAATTATAATCATCAAGGTTTTTAAAGATAACACAACGGTAGGAAAATACTTATTTTTTTATAGTAAAAAATATGTGGAACATTATACCTTTTAGTATTAAAATTGGTTTTCTTAAATGTGTATATATTTTAATTATTTTAAAAAAAATTGTAGCAACCTTGTAACTTAAATATTTTACAAAACCCTGACCTTAAGAATCAGTTAAATTGAAGTAACTGTTTTGATAAATAATTTCACTCTAAGCCAATGATTGCAGCCCCCTGAAGAAGTGCGAGAAAGCGCCAGAAATCCAATTCCAGTTTTTTTCTCAATAAGTGCGAGAAATTCTCATCTTGTTTTCTTCTTATTTTTTTCATTTTATTTTTTTTTTTTTGGGCCTTTATGTTATTCCAACATTCACCATTCCACATTCAACATTACAAAATTCAACCGCAAGCATGAAGGAAAAAAATAACGCCTCTAGTAATGAACTCGCAAATTAAGAATCGGAAATTCACACAAAAAACCCTTCTGATTTAATTGTTGTTTTACATTTTCAGAAAATGTTTTCGATTTGAAGGCCAAATTTCTTCTCAACCGACTTCCGATACATTAATGGCTAGAATAGACCATACTCGTACCAATAATGCTGTATTGTTAACATCATATAATGCAGTGGTTTTTTGTTTTTGTTTATAAAAATACGTTAAATATTAATCCAAATGCCCTTATTTATTTTACTATTTGATATTGTTTATGCGATCTTGCTCACTGCTATAAGCGGAGGCCTGTAGTAGCGCCAAACTTATTATAACCTACATATTGTCTCCAGCGCTTAAATATTCAGATTTCCTCAACACGTTACAACCACACTCCACACACATACCACATACACAACATACACATGACAATCAGGCAATAATCACTTTGTATAACTATTAGTTTGGCTCACTCAATGTGCTTCTGAAATTTGTTCTTGTAGTACCTTGTTAACGTACGTCTTCGTCCACGTAAATTGGTGTTATGCTGTTAATAATATTACCTTAAATTGACCCCTATCGTAGCAAATCTCGTACCTAACATATCACTGTGTGACACAACATGTTAAAATATTAACATCAGATGAAATGATGTAAGATGCTCGTGGAATTTTGGTGAGTGCCAAATTATGAAGAAAAAATTGCCATTCAATCATAGAAAATTCCATTTCATGATTATCACTTTGTCGCAATCGAACTGTAGTAAATTGCACCTCTCAATTTTAATTCATGTTTTTTGTTATGATTGTAAAAATAATCAACCACTACTACTACCATCTCTTCTATTAACTGCACTAATGGTACATAGTGCACTGCTTTAGAATACTACATAAGTGCGAATTTCGTCATAACCTATATCAGACATACAATATAGTGACAGTTCAATGACATCTGCACATGAATTAACAAGCCCTGCATTGAAATCGCATGTAAACAAATACCAAATCATGAAATCAATTGCTATTAACCTATATTCTTCAGAAGACTATCATTCAGAAAAGATTTATTTTGTTTAAATCACGAAAACATGCTTAAAATACAAAAATTAAAATTGTTGTCCAATCATTTCTAAGATATTCAGAGCTAATACCTAAGTTAGGATAGTAATATAACTCCCAAATGCATCTAAATATCAAAATACATAATAACCATAAATATTTTTATGTAGCCTTCTCTCAATTTACAGTATAAAAATTAAACAAGAACAAACATTTCTGTCTATTAAGAGTAGAGTTCATTCAGTACGTAGGCATCCTATTAACATATTGCCAACATTTTTTTAATTTGACAATAACTGGTAAAATCCTTTCTTTCCACCCCTCATCCTTACTCCCCTGTACCACGCAATACGGAAGAATTACGAATACATTCCGAACATGT
The DNA here is from genome assembly GCA_022494985.1 of Micrasema minimum. Taxonomy (NCBI): domain Eukaryota; kingdom Metazoa; phylum Arthropoda; class Insecta; order Trichoptera; family Brachycentridae; genus Micrasema; species Micrasema minimum. The sequence goes on from JAGVSP010003910.1 coordinate 9,351, forward strand.
TCGCATTAAATGAGACCTATTGGAATGTTTAATAAAGCAATTGAGAGTATGGGGTTGGGGTGTAGAAAGATGGTGTGCTGGGGAGGTGAACATAAAAGGCTTGTCTAAAATTAATGATATTTGAAGGGATTAACAACACTATATATAAAAGTTTGAAAAAAACAGTAAATGGAATTTTTCAAATACCAGTAAATTAATTCGTGAAAGATAATATTGATTAGCCAATGTGTATAGGTATCCGATACTTTCTGTAGCACATGATGTACTTATTATTCAAGCACAATAGCTACTATATTATGGGTTTAAGGTTGAGTGACAACACCAAATTATTATGAGGAATAGGTGAGGGTAGAGATCATGCTTTTTGCAATTTTCGTCTATATATAATAATAATCTGCTCTAACTTTAAATTCATCACATATGCGAAGAACAGTCAGGAAAATAGTGAGATAACCTAAGCTTCCAAGTATTAAGCTATATTACTTGAAACTAAAGACAATTACAACCTAAAAGTGTTCTGGGAATCTAGTATGGAGATTTAAAAAAAAGAGCATCTAATTGGTACCGAACTGAATTAGAAACTTTGAATGCGTAGGAAGCAATTTTATCAAGGAACTTATATTCTTTTTACGGAAGAATGAAAAAGTAAATTCAAATCTTTTAAGACACGTTAATTTGTTTTTTTTGTGAGTTGCACTAAATGATTACAGCATCAAGCGTAAAAATTCAATCTCAAGTCAATATATGTTTTATTTACATACATCAAAAATTCAATGTGTTAATCCGACATTGGAGTTAATTATGCTCACCGCCCGCGCCCGTGAACGCGGCTTGCACGTTTCACTATTTCAACAACTTCTGAAATAATGCAGCTTACGTATCACGAAAGATATTTGTTATGTTCTAATTTAGAGGATATACCTTTGTACATAGTAGTATTATATACTCTAAAAATCATAATAACCATATACTCAATAATATACATAATTATCCCATTTGAGAATTTATTAATACACTTATAAGATTTAACTGAACCCGAAAAAATGGGGGGGGGGGGAAATGACACTTCAACTCCGTCCAAAACCTACATACTCCGCCAGACGCGTATTCAGTATTTCTTTAATCGCTGGCAGAGTCGGACGTTCAGAAAACATTCCGAAATGCTTCTTGTGTAGTGAAACCGTGTAAAAACCGTACGGATAAAATTAACAAAAAAGATGGTGTAAACTTTCCACATGTAAGTGTTTATTTATAGCTTTTTGTTTACATAGCCATAAAATTAATTATTATTCAAAGAAAGTTTTCCTTCTTAAATAATAACCAACAGCCTGGTCCACAAGAAAAAAAAAGTCATTTTAGATGCATGGTAAAAATCATGAACGCTCCTTGTAAGGAACGGGTTTGTATTGTATATGTATACATGTTACTGTAACCCTTTATATATAGCCCATACCTTTTGCGGTGTGTGGGCGGGGATGCTTGCCGGCAGTCAGAAGGGCTCTAATAGGTCGATCCGTGTAAGTGTATTGAGGTGCGGAATCTTCGTGTCATTACTTTTTTCTAAATAATGTACTCGCAAGGCAGATCTAAGTGTATTATGAATCAATGATAAAATCCAAATTTTATTTACTGGAAAAAGTTCCATCATCTTTTGTTATTTAATATTCATTGTAGTCTGCCCTTTTACTATTTATATGCCTTTTTGTATAATATAATCATTTTCCAGATTTTCTCACTGAATTTACATACGCAAACGTTTGTTTAACAAGCGCAAACACAATTTACACGTATTTCAAACACTAACAGGTATCACAAAGTCAATAAACATGGAGTTTGATGGAATCCAATGAAAGGGACCTAATTTTCCATTGACTACGTGGAGCGGGACCCTAAAGCGTTTTCCCATTAAATTCTAAATACATTTTCCATTTATACAGCAGTTCTCATGTGCGGTAAGTACCGAGGTAACATTATGTTACTATTCCGGTAACAATTTATTTTTCCAATTTAAAAATCTCGCGCATAAGTTTACTCTGAGACGGCTTGTACGTGCAAGGCGGGAAGGTGACAAATTAGGGGGAAGGAACTTTATAACTTTTATTAAAATGTATTTTCGTGCATATGCAAGCTTAAGATATTCATGTGCAATGAGTATTTAAATATAAAAATCTTCGTTTAATTTCTCTGTATTGCGATATTTTCGAATAAATTAAATATAAGATTTGGACATATGTATTCAGCCACCAGATTAGATTACTCTAGTGGTGATTGCTTTATGTGGGGTGCAAAGAGAGAAATGAAAGAGTACTTACAGTTTCTCGTGCACGGGGGGTTTTTTAAACAGTAATCTACATGAATGAAATACAATGAAAACTTACTCTAATATTAAGTAAGGTAAAACTAGATTGATCATGAATTATGAAAAGCAAAAAGTGTGAAATGAATTTAAGTTTTGCCACACAATTTGGCGGCAAGAAATTTGTACAAAAGCGACGTGAAGGCACGATGAAGGTTAAAATGTCTCTCCTCATTTTCGATAGCGTTCGGCAGGTTCGGTAGATCTTACTTCGTTCCGCGTCGCCCGCGTGACGTATTTTCTTCCGCCTCACATGTAATATATTGCAGTCTTGAACGATATGGAAAAAATATCATACATCGATACAATGGGGGTTATTGATGGATTTCAAGGTGTACCTAGTTTTTATTTTCTTGGATAGAATGAGTTAAAAATCCATCATTCCATATCGCTTCTTCCTTTTGCCTCAAAGCCATAGCGATCTGCTCGCGCATCCTCCAAAAAAAAGGACAGTAAATAATAAAAAACATAGTACCTAACAAGCATTAAAATTGATTTTAGTTCGCGAACAAACCACCGCGATTCTTTAAAAATCTGCTGCACTGGAGAGGATATTATTTTCTTTACTACATTTCAAACATTCTCTACACAATTTAATAAGAATCTTTACTTGTATTGGTTAGAAAAGCAGAGGAACTGCAATACCCACAGTGTATACAGCGTGTTCATATTATGTAGAGTTATACAGGGTAGTTAAATCGCTCCACTTACGGGCGGCAAATTGCATACGAGCTAACACAGCTGCTCCATACCACGCCACAATATGTACCCAACACCCTCTATACTATGTCAGTCTATAGTCTGTATACTGTATAGTACACCCCTGGTCTGGCTAGGGGCAACATTGCCAATGGGACTATCTAAAATTTTCATCCGCACACAATACATGTTAATACTGTTTAAATCATAACTTTTATAAACTTCAACCTATTTCAATAGTTCTATTAACAGCTTCGTGGCGGCGATAAAACATTCAATTAAATTGCATTCAACTCAAAAACAAAAGAGTGTAACACGCTGTTACATTACTGTTCCCAAGGGACCTTTTTAGGTTCAAATAATCGAAAACCCAGATAAAATAGGTAACTGCTATGAAAATATGATTTAAAATTTTATTTTTTGATAAAATTGCTTTTACCATGATTTGGTCATGTGGAGCGAATGAATGATGAAAAAACGATTAAAAAAAGTTATAATGCAGGTGTGCCTGAATGTAGACGTCGAGGAAGACCGCGAAAGGTTTGGCATGATCAAGTACAACAAGTGCTTGAAAGTGGACATATGAAAAGGTGGCGTGCATGAGAAGATGTATGAATGTGGAGAAAGCAAGGGAAGTATATGCCAAGACAGAGTGGTGTAGCGTTCTTTCGCGATGGTTTCTCAGTTAGTTACAACGATATAACTACAAATGAATATTCAAGTTATTCTCAACCGTCAAAAAATAAGAATTCGATTATTTTATTTCCGTAGGTACCCCGCCTCCGTGTCAAAGTGGCATAAGAAAACCAAATACGTCGCTTATTTATCCCACAAATCGGTTTATTTCCAATATCAGCTCTTGGCTGCCAAACACGACTCCGCAGTAAAGTGAATTTTTCAGGAAATTTCCACCCTTTCCCCTCCACCCGTTACCCTCCACCAACCCCTCCCACACGTTGCAGAAGGGTGCACCCCCGCGGGATGTGTTCCTGACTCCTTAAACCAATATTAAATTGGTTTTCACTTACCTAAACACAAATACCTTACACCCATCTGTCGGTCCGGGTAATATTGAGAATTTGCATCACGCACTCGTATGATACTTTTATTTATTTAATAAGTGACTACAAACGACTTCTTGTTCTTATTAAAAGGTAGCATTATGGTAGTAAATAATATATATTACTTAATGTAACAGTTTATATGATATTGTTTTTAGAATCGCAATACGTCAAGACTCTTAAAGCAGTGGTGAATTAGGATACAGAAAGTATAATTTTCTTAAAAATTCATACAAGTATTTCCCTTGAAGTAAGTATTTTTAGATATTATTGATATCCCAACAGGGACAGAGAAACTCTGGAAACGAATGTGGATTATCTAGGCGTTTACAGGGCTTATGACCTGTCATTGGCTGGGTTAAGTGGTTATCAGATGATGGGCGGAATGGGTAATGTTATAATACATCAAGTGGCCACTTAACCCAGCCAATGACAGGTCATAAGCCCTGTAAACGCCTAGATAATCCACATTCGTTTCCAGAGCTTCTCTGTCTCTGTTGGGATATCAATAATATCTGATATTAGCCCAGCGTGGGTATAATCCAGTAAATTGTCTGCAAGTATTTGTACACATTCAAAATGTTGTTAAGTATTATTATGATTTTTTTTCGTTGCTTCGTGGATATCAAAAAATTCTGATATCATTTTAAAAACCCCAAAACTTCTAATGCCGGCCTCAGGTGCAGCCTCAGTAATAGTTTATAAGTTTTTATACTTGTAATAAAATATTTACCTAGGTACAGAAATCGATTCTGTGCCTCCAAATGGGTATAATGATACAAGTATGTCTAATGTCTGGCAAGTCATGACATTATAATAGCTCATTATTTTGTTTTGATCATTAAGTAATTATTTTTTCTTACGGCGGGAACTGATCTCCAAATTATTACAGCGCCATTGTGCTTGAAATATTTATATAAATTGAAGAATTATATGACGCAATCAAAAATAAAAATATATGAATGCACTATGTTGGATAATACCATAAATCTTTTTTTTTTACATGGAGTAACAAAACTCGTGGTACAAACCGAAAACTGGTGAATCTATATCATATTTGGAGTCGAATGTGCAACTTGGCTTTTGAATCTGAGCTTGAATATTTTTTTTCTTATCATAAAAGCTTTCATTAGTAAAATTGCACAAATTCACATTAAAATGCTGTTGTTGATTTTGTTTTATTTATGGATAATATCAATTTGACAAACTACATGATATTTAATAACAATTTGCCAAAATTTATATTTAAAAAAATCAATCTCAATTTTCTCGAAAACTACGGGTTAAATAAAAAAAAATTACTTTACAAAATCGAATCTAAATATTTAGTAGATTCACTGGGTTCTTGTACATCGAGTTTTGTGTAACACCATGTATAAAATAATAAATGTTCGTTTTTTAAATTACCGTCCTGATAATGTCATTCGATGTTCTGATAATTGAAATTCATCGTCCGTAAAATAATTATGAATTACTTATCGCAATTTTACTAATAAAGATTAATGAAAAAATTGTTACGGGAGAATTCACAATAGTTGACACATTACTTTTAGCCGGCCGGCCTTTGAATCTTTCGAGGCGCACAGGTATATTTTAACGATTTTACTTGCCAATATTATTTCTGGTGTTGTTTTTGGTAGAAATGTTTTTAAAAACAATTTTATCAGTAAACTTGTTTTTTTTTCTTCTAATTTTAGAAAATGAAGACAAAAAATATTTTCAATTATTTCCTGCAAAATTATTGTTCAAACGGCTTTACATCAACTAAAATAATATTTGTGATCCTGTAAAAAAAATCGTGATTACGTTTTTTCAAAGGCACGCATAATATGCGCAAGGCTTTATTTGAAAAGGCTTTTGAAAAGGTTATTAGGTTGCATAACACTATTCAACTTAAACTCCATTATTTGTTTACTTTTAGTGAAAAAATATTACTCTTACATTATTATGTTACTTATTACTATTAAACTAATTTTTTAATTGAAATACAGGCTTTTTTTTTTAGAATAACTGCGTAAAACTAGGGCAATTCACCAAAGCAAAATTAACTGCTAACGAAAGCGCTGAGACCCAATTATGTGCCGACTCGATAACGACTCAGTTTAAGTTTATATCTACTTGTGTAGCAAGATAAGTGAAGGAAAATTTAAAATACAACCGCCGCGTGACGAAATATGTATTTGAATCTTATAAAAATGCACTATACTCTATTCACCGAGTCGAGACCAGTAGACACAAGGGGATCACGTGGAAATTGCGTTAGGTTAGGGTTCCTAGTTATCGACACCATTTTATTTTTATTTTTGTGATAATTTTTTTATTAGGATAATTTTGAGAGAAAAATAGCATTAAAATCAGTGTTTCTTAACCGGGGCGCCAGCGCCCCTTGGTGGGCGTTTTTGAGATCTGGGGGGGCGTTTTAAAATTCATTGTATCAATATAGAAAAAAAGCTTATATACCAGCTATGCACACTGATGCACTTTCTTTAGGCGCTTTGATTGTCTAAGTTGTGTTAAATAAACTACACTTTCAGGAGCAAACAATTTAACTGAGGCATAAAATTCAATATCATGTTTTTTTCTACCACCGTTTTTTAGTTATTTGTAGAAAATAAGAAAAAAGATTTTCGATACCAAACACTTTTTCAAAAATGTGACACTTTTTACGTATGTGTTGGATAATGTTACCGTGGAAAGGGGGGCGATTCTTTCAATAGGGTTAAGAAACACTGATTTAAATTATCATTGTGCATTACTTTGAATGCATAATGCGTTCAAAGTAATGCACTTAGATGGGTGGTTGAGAAAATGACACCGGTGACGTCACCGATTGTATTTATTACAAAACTAATTAAATGTATTTATTACAAAAAGTAAAACGTTCATAATTTTTCTGATTTACATCTGATATTCAAAGACTTCAAATATTAAAAATATCCTGCTTAATAAATACAAATTTTTTTTTTTGCCGACCAGTGTTTTAATGACCGAGTACTACAATGAAAGCCCCACCCTTTCCCTAGACTGCTTTAAAGACTATTGAGTCTTTTTTCAGTCCAGCCAACTCTACCGATTTTTTCAACAAGCTAAACCGCGATTTTAAGATTGTTAGTGTGATAAAAATTACGATTATGTACGCGAACAAATGTTTTCATTGTACCCCTACCACCGTCTCGGCTTATGTATTATAATTGTCATTGTTTCCATCACCCAAACCAACCAGAGTCGGCCCAAATTAACAGTGGTAGGGATGTTAGTTTCTACCCCGATCATTATTTATTATCAATTACAACCACCCGTGTGGAGACCGGTACCCCGCCTCGCCAGGCCCCTCATCCCAGACATCCACCCGTGCATCCGCGGTCAGGGTCTCAATGGAGGGGGATTAGGGAAAAGAGGGTGAGCGAGTACTATGATAAGCACCTTTACCGTGACCTAATTTCGAACGCGATCCCGTGATGCGTGGTGCGTGCATTGTTTTGACGGATAGTCTGGAGCGGACAAACAGACTATAGTATTTTGTTTTCCCGAAATCCGTAACTAAGACATTCTGTGGCCGTACTTTTATGTGTAATCTCTTATCCGTGATATTATCTAAACGGTAATGCGTTTAATATCTTTCCAAACGCGAAATATAATTATGGAAATGCTTATATTAGGAATGTACAATTTATCACTTAGCTAATAAGTTACCATTAGAAGAGAAAGTTTCCAATCCAAAGACATATTTTGACCTTTAGACATCTCTTCCTCGTTCACAGGTCACTCTACTCACAATATTATAGTATATAGATACAATGTTAACACAGTGTTAACTGTGAAATGCCACAGCGGCCTAACACAAAAAACGTTTACGTAATAATTTATTCTCGATAAAAAAAAATGTTTTGCTTAAATAAGCAAATCAACCAGCAATCAATTACATTTTATAGATTTTATTTTAATTATAAGCATTCATTACCTAAATAGTATAAAATTGAATGAATGAAATATATTGTAAAACTATTCCATTTTTATCTCTATTTCAGTGAATAATTCAATTAAATCAAATTCCGACTTGCGAGAAAGCGAATTTTGAAAATTTCAAATAATATTGAACCATGTCATGTTGACTTAAATTATGTTGGTATTACCAAATCTTCAAAATTTATCGGAAATCATATGCATTCCACAATCATAATTTTGATTTTAATTTTTTTTAATGACTTGCAAAATGTGCAATTTTTCTTTCTCTTTTTTATTAATTTTGACTTACGTCGTTATACGACTATAGTTTATAAGCACTTAACGGATTACTAAGTAACGCTAAATCAGTCAAACGCTTTAAATACCACTCAATAAGTTATTCGCAAACATGTTTCCATTATCATGAAGCAGCTTTCTAATTAATTACCATTGCATATAATTAAGAATGAGAAAAACGTGATCATGTTATCTCGAGAAGAGAAAACTTTATACTGAACGAAGTATAATTCTCAATATACAAGAGTGATGCGAATTAATTAATCAATTATAAGTTGATTAGCTTTTTACCTGTTTTAAAGAACGGTCGTTTCCGTATGGTGGCGATGGCTGTTAGACGTTAGACCACCTTGTATAAAGTTAACTTTCGATTTTTTAACATAGCACCATAAGCTACTTCATCTCTGTAGAGATATAAAAACATTTATATACCTACTCCCATCATGGGAAAAAAATCCGGAATTCTTCTTCTTCTTCTTTCGCCACGTTCGCTCCTATGTGGAGCATGTGGACATCACTAGATCCCTCCAGGAGACCCTGTCACCAGCCAGCTCTCTCGCCTCCTCCCACGTCAGACCCGCATCCATCAGCTCCGCCGAATACATCCGTAGGATAGTCATCGACGGTCTGCCAGGACGGCGGGATCCTGCAGGCGCAAAGAAGAGGCAGCTCGGGCTCAGGCTCTCCCGAGGCATCCGGAGTACATGCCCAAGCCAGGTCCATCGCCGCATCTTCACGACTCCAGTTATTGGAGGTTGCTGCGTTCGTTCCCTAACTTCAGCGTTGGTTATGAAGTCAAACCACCTAATGCCTAGAATCCTTCTCAGACACTTATTCTCAAAGCTCAACAAGCGAGCATCCTGAGCTTTTGTGAGGTGCCAGGATTCGCATCGTGACATTTCCTGTAAACGCAGATGACTGCGGCAAATCCGGAATAGTGTGCAAATATTTGGACATATTCAAAATGTTAGAAATGAATTAATAGCAATAATCCAATAATATAAATAATCCCCGCGGGTTTTAAAAGCAGGTTCACGTATTTCGCTCGAATATAATTTAAAATGAGTATTTAGGATAATATTTTCGGTTCTTTTTGATGGCTCGGTAATTTCATGTTGAAAAAATATATCTCCAATGCTGACCTCAGGAGCAGTCTTAACCCTTCAATATAAGTCTTGGTGGACTCAATTTTTTTTCTGAAACAGTGTTTAAGTAATTATTTCATTGATATAATGAGGTAGTTTCGCACCTCGTGACGAAAATAGCTTAGCGTGCTGAAAAGAGTTAATTATGTATCCCTTATGAGACCTTAAACTGCACAGAACAGTAATTAGTGTGAATGTGCAGGTGCTGATGTAACTTGTACATGTACACTGTACACTGTACACTATACACTGTACAGATGTATGGGGGTCGTATGCTGGAAACATTAGACGATTTCTCGCCAAATTAGTTCTAGTTGCGAGTTTATTTTATTGTTGAGTCATGATTCTATAGATTCTATAGATTCATATTCAATATAGATAATTCATCATCTCACATTAAAGATTAATCATATCACGGTACGAAGAAAATAAGAGTAAAAAAAAATGTATTTCTCAAAACTTTTCTAAGAAAATCGTTGGTTTTCTAGCAAATTATAACAAAATATATTTTCATTAAGGCACTATGAAAATTTTGTTTGAACAGGGTAATAAAATATTTACGTATATAAATATTACAAAATGGCTAAGACGCTGGACGCGAGAACACAAAAATAGAAAGTGATTTTTCTCAAGCCTGGGTGTTTGTGCCTGTTGAGGTGTTTAAATTTTAAAAAATACAAAAAAAAAAAATTAAAAAAAACGGTTTTTGAGCAAATACTATATGAATATCGACTTTTCTGAGAAATGGCAATAAAAGTTATTTTGAAATTTGTTCAGATAGAATTTTATTAAATCGCTTTTAAATTTTTGAGCTGGAGTTAAAATCGAAAGTCTATCTGGATAGATTGTCTGTCCTTAGCTTTTATTTACACCCAACTTTGCATTCATGAGTCTCCAGTATCGGATCTCTGGTGAGTGTGCGCGGGTTATGGAATAGTAATTATCCAAGGGAGATAGTCGTGCGAGCGGCTCATTACCCGGGAGAGAAATCAACAATCAACAGGGTTGGGGGATGTGCGCAGGCGCTAATCACCGCACTGCTGAATGCCTCTACACCTAGTGTACCCCGCTTCACCTGGCGCGGCCTTCTGTTCACCTATTACCTATCTCGAACAGCCTCCGCTAATGAGGCGAGCTTAGGTTCAAATCGTTACCAATTCTGGGTGAGACAGAGTTTACAAGTGATCGTACGTAAGTGCCATGAGAATGCGTGGCACTTATGTTCTTTGGAATTTAACATTAGAGCAATGATTTTTTTACACTTTTTACGCAGGAGAGGATAAGTAAAGAGAAAGAGGATACCGCCTTCCTGGCAGACCGTCGATGACCAACCTACGGGTGTGTTCAGGGGAGCTGATAGATGCGGGCCTGACGTGGGAGGAGGCGAGAGGGCTAGCTGGTGACAGGGTCTGCTGGAGGGATCTAGTGATGTCCACGTGCTCCACTTAGGAGCAAACGAGGCGAAAGAAGAAGAATAAGAATAAGAAGAAGAAAGACGATAAGTAGGTTATGATAAGTTTGCGCTACTCAGCCTCCGCTTATAGCAGAGAGCCGAGTCGCTAAACGGATCCAGGTCGTGAACCCCCTCAAACTTTGAGAAACAAGTAGCTGTATTGTCTTATTTTTTTAATAATGTTTTTATCTCCTGTATCAAATAAAATAAGACGATGCCAACACGCATCTAGTCGAAATCTAATATGTGTTTTAAAAAGACTATTATGCTGAATTCCAGGGATAAAATCGAGGAATATGTTTGTATGGGAAGCGGGCACGGGTCACGTGGTGTGGTATGCTCTTAATCAGCATAGGATAAAGAAATCCATTTACCTAAAAGCTTTTGTCATCCAAACTTTCGGTATTAAAGATGAATGGCTGCCATGTAAATTTGTAAATAATATTTTAATAAAGCCTAAGTAGCCTGTGTTTTAATACAGGTATATGGTCGAGTAAGTATAAGGATTGCATTAAAGACACTTCAGTTAATTGGCGTTTATCTAATAGTGTTTCTATTTTACTGAGCATTTTTCGTGATTTCGTATTTTTATGGGAGTTGGATCCTGAGAAATACCTAAAAGTTTAGGTATAAACGAGATTTACAAAATCGCACTTCGGTAAAGATTTGAAATATGTAATATCTACTCTGTACTTATTTTTTCCGGGGATTTCATGTAAGGCCATTGTGTTCAAAATAACCAGGTTTCCATTTTTCGTTCGCCCTTAAAACTTAATTTTATTACTTTGTTGGCTAATTATTAATTAGAAATCGGGGATGATTGTCAAAAAAAAATTATCTTTTAAACATTTCTAAGTTTTTCTAAAATGCTAATTACTTTAACATGCTAGGACGCCCAATAACAGAGTAGAGCAATGTCAACACCCGGGCTTGAGTTATTTATAATATAACCCAGAGCCTCTGTTCTATGAGTATTAGTCATTACACTACAGAGGCCGCCAAGTTTTTTTTATTTATGCCTATAAAAACTAAGTAAATTATGAAGTTGACTTTTGGTAAGAACGAACCAAAAAAAATCTTGAATTTTTTTCAAAACATGATATTATCTTAAATATGTACCTATTTCGAAAACATGTTAAATAAAACTTCTTCGTTTTGTTGTATTACATAATACATATTATATGTAAAGTTATTATGAAGAGTCATCGCCAAGACACGACGACTTTAAGTATTCAAATATCTCAGAAACCCCGTGTAAAACAAATCTCTGTTTTAAAGTAATGTGTATTCACCCTATTTTCAAACACACTCTACACGTTTGCCGTCTCCTTCTCTCGTGTTGCATCGGCAACGGACAGAGCGAGAAAGCTGCGCGAGTGTAAACGTATGAGTGTATAGCGTCGTGTTAGGAATTTGTCGCACGTTGTCACCATCAGTTGTCGGATTTGCGGTCCTGTAATGCACTCCGCTCACATAATCCGAATATTTTGTACCATACTGGATATTTGTGGGTAGCGCGTGACATTTGCGGGATTGTTCGAATTTTGATATAGTGCGCCCTGCGACAAAAGCGACATTGATACTTACGAGGTTCTGCATTGAAATACATTACTTTACCAAAGTTAAATGGGGAAACAAGATTATACAGTGCTAAAAAAAACGTACTAACCGTAAATTTAATGTGCCTTTTATTGGTTTTATGCTTTTACACATAAGCATAAAGCTAACAATGTTGAAATTAGAGCAGAATGCAAGGCTGAGATAAGCATTATCGACAACATTAAAAAAAGGTCTTTTACGTTGGTTCCGTCATGTAGAGCGAATGGATGATGAAAGAACGGCAAAAAAAATATATGATGCGACTGTGCCTGGATGAAGAAGTCGAGGAAGGCCGAGAAAGACATGGCATGATCAAGTAAAACAAGTGCTTGAAAGTGGGCATGTAAGAAGTCGGAATAATCGACGTGCGTGCATGAGAAGATGTATGAATGTGGAGGAAGCAAGAGAAGTATGCCAGGACAGAGTGGTGTGGCGTTCTATCCTCTCTGCCTACCCCTTCGGGGAAATGGCGTGATGATTAGTTAGTTAGTTAGTTATAAAGCTAATAAAAGGCAATGCTTTAGTTTTTTGGCTAATATTTCTTAAATTAAAAACAATTCAGTTTTCAATCACACTAAGTAACTGTTACAATGCTGATGTATTTATTCAACTTTATGGAATATTTTCTGTGTAAATAATTGTTTCCAGAATTCTAACTCATAAATACGTTATTTCCCCTATTGATTTTGATGCACATAATATTTCTTAATTTATCTCAGTAAACATGTATTATAAAAAATATGTAGTTTTATGTAAATCATGAAAAGCATAATCAGGAAAGAAAAAGTGACGTAACATATATGTATGTCTTTAATTGAAGTAAAATTGATCTGAGATTATTTTTGAAAATCCCTACGGGTTGCTTCCCCTCAGTCAGTTCACCATTAGTAGGTCATCAATATTATATTATTCCTTAAGCTCGACATGTTTTTATGTTAAGAAAGCTTTTATATTACTCTCACGGAGTGCTTGTAAAGCCTCGATAAATATTTGATTATGCAGCACCTAATGGTTCTCTCGCACTCACACTCAATTTGTCACCCGCTTTTTCTCGGCACTTCTCAGCTTCCCGGGACATAAATATGGCTGTTAGGACATATTACACTTTTTATTATTCCTACGTGACGCATACTTCATGAAGGCTGGCTCCTGACTCCTATAGTCTCCCACTCCGACTCCTGACTCCACTCTCCAACTTCTCGCTGTTCTGATATATGCCATGTTCGCATGCTCACACGACATACAACACAAAAAACTTCTAATAAATATAAGCTTTTTCATTTCTTTATACACCCTCAAGGCTTTTGCGCAAGTTTTCAATTAAGTAACATTAATATTTTTCACGTACTTTTATTCAGAAAAATATATTAAATTATTTTGGTTGCTTATATTTTAACATCACATTTCTTTGAACAACCCATAGTCTCTTTGTAATTATATCTACGCCTGCGTCTTGGTTTATTTAGGATAAAACGATCAATTATTTATAGTCCTAACTAACTTACTAACTTACCATCACGCCATTTCCCCGTAGGGGTGGGCAGAGATGATAGAACGCCATACCACTCTGTCCTGACAGACTTCCTTTGCTTCCTCTACATTCATACATCTTCTCATGCACATACGCCGGTTATTCCGACTTTTCACATGTCCACTTTTAAGTACTTGACGTACTTGGTCATGCCATGTCTTTCTCGGCCTTCAGCGGCTTCTACATCCAGGCACACTTCCATTTAAACTTCTTTTAGCCGTTATTTCATCACTCATTCGCCCCACATGACTAAACCATCGTAAAATACCTTTCTTTATTTTGTCGATAATGCTTATCTCAGCCTTCCACTCTGCTCTAATTTCAACATTTGTACACCTATCATACATAGTCTTACCACACATTCGCCTGAGAGATCGCATTTCAACAGCATTCAGTCTACTTTCATCCTTCTTTTTTCAACACCACGCTTCACTACCATACATAATGGTTGGTACCAGAACTCCGTTGTGTACTGCCAATTTAGCTTCTTTCGATAAGTTCTTATTTGCCACCATCGATTTCAAGGAACCATTAACTCGCTTTCCGGCACTAACCCTTCTCTCAATGTCCTTATCCACACTTCCGTCTCTTGGAAACATTCTTCCCAAATATACAAATTCTTCAACCTGCTTCAATCTGTCTCCATTTACTATAATATTACATAGATTTTACATACATTTATAGTCATATGATATATTTTTTTTTATATTTTATTTTATTAAAATAAACGGCACTCAGTGCCTTTTACATATTAAATATTTACAGCAAATACACGAAATCATAATATACATAAAAAATGTTAAAATAATCCAGCATCAAATAAACATTGCATTAAAACATTAAACTTTTAAACCCAAATTGTATGCACACTAATCGATACATTCGGCCTCAATAATAATATTGGTTTTAGTAAATAAAAAACCCTGAATTCTATCAGGGTGTGTGTAAACTGCACTAAACTAAACTAGCGTGAGCAGTGAGCACCTCTCTAAAATAACATTGAATTTAAATTTTCATTTATAATCAGCCAGTTCCTAAAAGAAATGTCAAAAGCAGTAAGGAATTCAGGTTGGGGCGTGATTCATAAAATGTTTAAATTCTCAAAAAAGTTCATTTTTGTGTAATGTTCTGCATGCCTTTAATTAAGTGTAATGTGAGATGAAATCGATTGGGTAGGGTTAAGAATTTCCACTGTTTTTTATTGTATCACGAATAATCACGATTTCAATCAAAGCTTTATAATCGATTGGAATTTACAGTACGATAAATAGTCAAACCAGACCGAGTAGTTGATAAAACGGGTACTTGCACATATTATATGACGCCAAAGTGATTAAACCTAATATTTTTTTAAAAAGAAATCTATGCAATCTTATGATATTTGCACATATTTCAATTTGTAAATACTATTTTCAATAAAGCCTAAGCGGCTTGCGCTTGAAAATAGGAATCAAGTCGTGTCAATCAAGTGGGGATTCGAACCGACGATCTCTGGACTCAGAGACCGCGACGCCACCCACTGGGCCACCACCCGTTCTATATGTTATTTTGTTTTTCTGCAAACAAATAGATGAAATCGATAGAGGTATAAGTTTGTCCAAATTTAAAATCCATTAGCTGATGCGTTATTAATACTATGAATACTTCAGCTTTCAATTCTTCCTATTCATTATTTTAAAATCATTGCGTGATAATTGTAAAATCCTAAAAAAATTGCAATCCACATGTTCGTCTCATATCAATAATAACTTAAGACATCGCTCAAAGGGCCCGTTAAACAGTCAATCATGCGTCTGTAAATGCCTACGAACCTTTAACTGTTTATAGCATGAACATACTAATTTGTATTTAACGAACCGTTATCCACAAACCACGCCTACGACACGCCTACATTTCAATATTTTATCTGTAATTTGTCTATGACATTCGCAAACCTGATCATGATCAAATTGTGATAAACATATATGTCAATAGGACAATTTATTCGACAAAATACTATGTATTATTGTAGTTTTTACTACCTTTTTATTACCTTACATCATTACAATTGAATGTTTATAAAACCGGCTATAGAGGTTGCAGATGATTCCGCAGTTGCCCCCGATTATCTGGCGCCCCTCCCCCTTCCCCCGATGCGCCCCGACCGCCCCCTCACTAATGGCAGATTTACTCCACTAGCTGCAAGCTTACTTAACGTTTGTGTTTGCCCTCCTGCTCTACTCCCCCCTTAACCTCTACGTGATTAAGAAATATTGTGTACAAAAACTTGTACTTGTACTGTGTACGTACTAAACTAATTTTTTACTTTCAGATTTGAATCTGTCATTATCAATTTCCCTCTTATTTCAATATCCAATTATAACTAGTTTTTGAAGAAAAATGCAATAGGATATTCATTTTATATTTGAAAATAAAAATGCTTTAATACTCAGAAGTATTTATTCGTAATTTTTCAAAGTATTAAAGGACGATTTAAATGAGGGCGAAAAACATTTTTTTTATACTAACAGATTTGTATTTTCATAAAATTTACACGAAAAATATTTCAATTTAAAGCTCCTTTCAACCTTTAAATAACTCAAATGTTAGAAAGTGGGAAACAAGTTCTAGTAATAGCAGAGCTTGATCTAAGGATTTGCGATCCGGAGTCAGAGACTTTGACGTCTAGGGCCTAGACTCTAGGCCACAACCTAATTTTTATTTTATTTATTAATTTCTGTAAATTCGTAAAAACCTTGATAAACCAATATTAAATTACATAAATCAATTATTTATTTATATGTGCAAATATCATAAGATTGCATAGATTTCTGTTTATATATATAAAAAAAATTATAATAACAATACAAAATCTGGATTTATCTATCGATACTGTATTTTTAATTTAAGTATTTAGTAATATTAAGTATTCGCGAAGTGAAATCTTTGTCGGATTTTTACAAAACTCTTGCATTTTGCATTAGGGGGAAAGTACAAAGCAAATACGAAGTATCTCTGTGTACTTAAGTACTGAAATGCCTTCTGTAGGTCCCTTTTAACTGTCATTTTATTTCCCGCCACTTTAGGTTTCCCGCGCTTTGCTCTTTCCCAGTTAAACATCCACGGCTCTCCCCATAGAGAATCAAGGGATTCACAAACTGTGGGCCAGTAAAAATAAAACAAAATTTAAATGAAATGTAAACTACTTTGGTTGTTAAGTACTACTGAATTTGGTACTCTTTCTTCTTTTTTCCCTTTGTGTCTCTTTGTTTTATTTTGAATTCTGTATGTGCAAAATAAATCAATATTTTATCAACTTATTTATTTTTAGAACCGTTACAAATTTCATCAGAAATAAGAAATCTAAAGATCCATATGAATACGATGAAAACTTTTTAAATGTACGTTTTACCAACCGGTTATATTACTAATAGTTTAGATCGGGTGGTGGCCCAGTGGTATCGTCGCGGTCGCAGTCCAGATATCTTCGGTTCGAATCCCCACTTCGACACGAATCGATTCCTATTTTCAAGCACAAGCCGCTCAAACTATATTAGAAATAGTATTTAGAAATGAAAGTATGCGCAAATATCACAAGATTGCATGGATTCCTATAAAAAAAAAATTTTTGTTCACATTTTTCAAACAGATATTGTAGTAATTAAATATGATTTGAATTATTGAAAGTCTATCATAAATACGTTTTAACTTAACGCTTAAGATTTTGTTTTTTGCTAAAGCTCGCGAGCCATAGTTCAATGGTTTTTATAGCATCCCTCTGTAAGTACCCATAATACCGCCGCGCGCCGCTCGCCGACCAAACAACCCGTGTGAACACTTCTATGTCATCACACTCACTTATTCCTATACCCACTATCCCCCATCCACTTATCTTCCACCCACTAGCCACCACCCCAACCACACCCACCACCCACACCCACTACCCCTACCCTACCTTCCTCCCCTCATCACATGTGGAATGAGAGGAAAGGGCATTAACAGAATGTAACTCCATTTAGCGAGATTTTTAAAGCCAGGCTGCGTCTTAAGGCTCCTACAGTAAAAGTGGTAAATCGGTAAATACAGATTTTGCTGCCGTAGAAAACAGTCTCACTGGTTTCCTGAATAGTTTTCCATTTGAAAAATCGCATTTTTGTATGCAACGGTTTTATTTTTCACGAATATAATGTAAAACTAACAAACATTGCTGATTTCTGTACTTCTTACCGCCGTTTAATTATTTATTGAATCACATGACCAAAAGGCCCAATAACAGAGGTATCACAAAAACCCAGTATTGAGAAAAAAAAAATTGTGTTATCACTGCGAATCGAGTCCGGAAACTCCTCATCGTGAGTCCAGCGTGTTGGCCATTACGTTAAGGAGATCGCCAGGAGATTTTATTTAGATATAACAAAAACCAAATATAACAAAACTATTCTTGTGTATTTTTATTATATTTGGACTTGTACTGGGTTTTTAAAATTTTTAATACAATAATAATGTTCCTTATTGGGATATCCCGTGCGTAGGGAAACATTTTATATTGTTTATAACGGGTATATTCTACACCTACATACAATTTTAATTTAAGTAATACTACATCTTTTTTTTTAAATCATACAAATAAAATGTGAATAATAAATGTAATAAGTGCATGGTCTATTTGTACGCTCTTTGGTGTAAGAATATTAAGTTACCATCATTATCTATTTGATGTCGCAGGTTGAGTTGTGCTTTAAAGACGTTTAAAATTTTTATATCAAAGAAACTGCCATGTAGCTCTAAAACATAATTTAATATAATAATGTCACTCGCGATCTTTACCCTTCTGTAGCCTGTACTCTAGTGATCCGCCAAGAAAGGGAAAGGTATATATAGGAATAACAACCATTACACTCTCAATAATTTGTTTCCCTTTATGGATTCCATTAATAATGTATCCGAGTGAAGAGATATGGATTAGAAAAAGCTCTCTGACGTCCAACCGCCATTTTGCTATCTCCTCTTTCGCGGGAAAAGAAAGAGCCATCTGTTAGCGCTGACTCGAACAACAGACTGCTTTTAGGAAATTAAATGTCGTAAACAATAGGAACTATTCCTACACGCTTTCACACTTATAGTTTCTTACTTTTTCCCTTTCTGGGACGCTTTAAACTGAAAATATGTCATCCAGGGGGGGCGATGGAAACAAATATGTTTTTGTGATAAAATAATATGCACTCCATAAGGCATTCAGGGAACACCGGCTCTACAATAAATTATTATAATATCAATTTTATTGACAACGCTTCCATCGAATCTTTTTGGCTTAGGGATTTTTTTATTTTTTTTTTTTAACCACTATTTTAAACACTATTGGTGTAATTATTTCCCTGACATTCAGTACAAAGATTTTCAAAAATAGAATGTAATAATATAAATACTTACAGTAAGTAAAATTAAGCAATGCCATATTTTACATGTATTTTACCTTTTTTTAAAAATTTGAATAAAAATACATTATTTTCCAATTTATCAAAAAATTTATCCACCTTGATAGTTTTCAGAAAAATACATTATGATTTATTTTATTTAAAAAAAAATCATACTGCCATATTATTATCCTAAAAGCATAAATGTTGCAGAAACAGTTGAAACTGTTTTGTTCGACAAAAGCACAAATAAAAATACTTTTTTATATGAAAATAAGCACTAAGTATAAAAATAGTAATCGGCTACCAAACATTGTTGCCTTTGTTATATTAATATTTGAGTTACGATCTAGCAGAACAGGGAGCGAAATTGCAAAAATTATTCAGGCATTTGTCTGTAGCACATCAGACAAACGTACTTACAAACATACAAAAAGTCGTCACTTAAAAAGTTGTTTACTAAACGACCGTGATATATCAACTTAAATATTTTTTGACTAATGTTCTATAAATTAATATTATATAAACAACTATTCAATATTTATAATAAACTCAATTTTCATCAAGCATTGGCGAAGCTTGGTAAGAGTCTGTTTGTTCATTTTTAAAAAAATGTTGGAAAACAGCTTGAGACCCAATTAGGGCAATTAAAATACTTCACAAGATATGAATTGAATCAAAATATGAAACTCAATATAAAAATGTAGATATTAAAATTTTGTGATATCACCGGGAATCGACACCGCAACATTAGTGGTGCTAAGTGTTACTAAAATAATTTTTAATGTGGGTTTTTCAATTTTTGCTTGCTCTATTTTGGTGGGAAAGCAACCGCGTAATATGTTCTGCAACCCTTCATATTGAAAATAGCCCCAACCCACAGCCCAAAATAATATTGGGGGAAGGGGTTTGGCGCCAAATCTCATTTTAAAACATTTTTACGTTTCTTTACACACATCCTGATTTCAGGGACGAATCAACTGGAAACTCGTGTCTATAAAAATAACAGACGCCAACTTCATCACATATTAAGGAAAAAGAAAATTTATGTTGCGTAACTTATGTCGCAAGAATACTGTACATTTTCTTGTTCAGAATACTGTACAGTTTCTTGTTCAGAAAACTGTATAGTTTCTTGAAAACTCGTGGGCTTTAGAATAGAGAAAAAAAAACTACATTTCTATGATTCATATTTATAGATTTCTTTTCGAAATAAGGGAATCCACTGTTTTCTAAAGTAATATTTTTCTATGAACTTACTATTTAACTAAACAAAAAAAAATATATTTAATATTTTTTTATAAGTTATTGATGAAGATACGATTTTTTAAAGTTGCACATTTCAAATACCGCGCCAATAATACTACTATGTACTAAGTGCGTCATTTTTGCAGGAGTGACGTCACAAAACGGGTTGTTTAAGGCCATGGTATTTCTCCAGCCAGTAACAAAACTGTCAAAAATCTATGCAAACTGACACGGGAAGCACAGATAAAATATACCGTCGACTCAACTGTCATATACTGTTAACAGCTGTCCTAGGGAGACTAAATGGCGGCCATCTTTTTTGCAATAGAAACTTGTATGTAGATTGTATTCCATATTAAAATGCCATGGAACGCGGCTACGGGGCTTTAAAAACGGAAACCGGAAACACTACACTTAGATACAAGGAGTGACGTCATTGTTTAAGATTTTGAAATAAATGCTATTTTCAACATTTTTTATTAATTTTTGCGTGCGTTTTTGGGATATTTCATCCCACTTCAAAATTTTTAAATATTCGCGTCTACATGAAAGCATTTTTAAAATTTAATTCCGGGTAGCAGTGGATTTCCTCATTATCCAAGGACAATTTATTTGAATGTGATCGTTTTTATCCAATCTTCTATTTTTACAGTCAGATTTTTTAGTGAAATTTCTCTGTATGAAGTTCATTGTAAATCTGAAGACCAGACCAGTCTGAAGATGCTGCGAAAGCGGTGAAACTGGTTATCGGTCTCCAAAAATCAAGTGGATTGAGGTGTCAAACAGTTTTAAAATTTAATTTAATTTATTTCTTTACTTCGAAAATTATAATATTTGGAGATCGTAATGAAATTGAGAATTTTGTTAGTTGAGTATGGAGTTTTTTTTATTGTATCACTGTAATGATTGAATTATGTTTCTGGATTTGTTAGTACTTTTGTTGAATTATTTTGAGTAACAGCCTGTGTGAAATTGGAGAAAACTAAAGTTAAACCATAAAGCTATATTGCTTTATTTCAGGCGATAATAATTTTGTCTTCCTACTTCTATTATGTAATATTGAAGCGTAATAAATCAATGTGCCAATTTTACCCAAGCACATAAATGCTTATTTGGTAAGGAATTTGTTACAGAGTCTTATCATCATCATATCGCACCCCGGCAATAAAAGAGAGACAACTCAAAATTTAGAAAAATAGTGGTTTTGTACTTTTTTGGTGGGTTTTTACCATCCGCACGAAATCACTTAAACAGTACTAAAAAAGCTCTTAAACAGACAGATGTAGAAATTACAACCAAAAAAATTGTGAAAAAATTATGAAACAAAAAAGTTAGTGTTTTTAGCCATTTCCCAAAAAAGGTTGTTTTTAGAGTTGACTCTCTTTTGTTCCCGGGGTGCGATATCATATTCCACAATTCCACAGAGTCTTATACTACGTGTTAAGATTTAAAGACACTTTTTTAAAGCAAGTTATGCTATCCTAATAATTTAAATAAACTTAGGAATACGAACAACTCTTTAACCGCAGATTAATTTCCGTAGAAATGGCAATTTAAAAGTAATATGAAATGATCTTTAGAATCCAATCCTTATCACACCAAACAAAGGTTCAGCAGGAATCCATTATGCATCAGTGTTGGTTTGATTTTCACGGCCACCCTCGTGGTGTGAGTAACTGGGTGTGCGGGGGCGCCCCGCGGTGGGGGTGGGGGCGGGGATTGAGGGGAGAATTGTGAGCTAATGGAAACCCGGCGACAGGTAGCGTATTGCTTTCTGAATTCATTACACCACCTCACTCCGAGACTAACTTAACACCTGTGAATTCTACAATAAAAATGTGCGAAGGGAAGGAATTAAGGGAAACACTCAGGATTTAAACAAGTGTTAGATATTTATTCATTTTTCAAGGGAGCGAGAAACGTGTTGTTTTGTTGTTACATTTGCTAAAAGCTAGTGGCAACACTGAATGTTATGGAAGAATTAAGGTTTATTAATTCATTTTAATTTAACGAGCAGAGGCTGTTAATAATTTTAAAAAACATTTTACTTTTGTGTAAACGTGAGTAGGTGAATATCATATATAAGAGGAAAAATATATGAAAAAATAATGACAATACCTATTGTAAATAACTCACGAAATTTATTTGTTCAGGTATTGCAAACTAACATGAGGATTTTTATTAAAATATTATTTGTTGTAATTGATTTTCGTTTTTATTTATTTGAAACTACATATACGTATAAAACTTGTTACCTAAAGTTGATAGTATTTTATTATTTTCATTAAAAGGTATATTGCTACGCGAGAACTACAACATATCAAAAGAAGTAAGCTTATAAACATATTATATTGTAAATGTACGGTGTTTTAAAATTAGCACAAAAGTGATCTCCACTAAGTATTGTTATAATCCCTGAATTGTTTCTTAAGCCAGGGAAGTTAATATTATGCCATTAGCGACAGCTGGCAAGCGAAGTAGGTACAATTCATACAGGACCCTTAGTGAGAAAACATAAAGCATTAAAACTGTCGCCGGACGCGTAGCTTTCAGTTTCTAAAACATCCCCTGAAAGCTGTGAAAAGCTCCAGCCAGAATCTTTATTCCGAAGTAAGCTTGTTTTAGAAAGCCTCTTCCTTCGTGATGGCCTCTGAGTGCGTCGGTCCATATCTTAAGAGCTTTCTTAACACTTTCAAGGCACTCAATTTAATATAGTGTGTGTTTTAAAAATTTTAATGTCTGTTAAAATATTTTACTGTACTTGATCATTTTACCGAATACGATTATATTATGTAGGTATAAAGATATCCCTACATTTTTTATTTTAAAAAAAATACCTATGATTTTATTAAAAAATAAATGTATGTTTTTATAGTCATAACATATTATGTGTAGGTAGGTAATTAAAGTAATCACAACACTTTATATTTTTTTAAATATGCAATTCTCGTGGTTTTCTATTTAAGCGCAAGGCAAGGTGACAAAACAGATTTATTAATTTTATGTAAGTAAATAAATTCAAATTATTAGAGTATATTATTGTCTAATATAAAATTTGTGTTTATGTGGCATACAATAAGTATAATTGTTTGTGAATTTTTATTCTTAATTTAATTACTTACCTACCGTATTAATAAAAAAATATTCACAATTTGACATCTCAACAGAGACGAGAAATTTGGAAGGGAATATGGATATCTAGGCGTTTACAGGGCTTATGACCTGTCATTGGCTGGGTTAAGTGGCCACTTGATGTATTACAACATTCCCCATTTCACCTAGTATTTGATATCCATATCTGCCAATATACAATAAAATGCCGCGACGCTTCACATGTGAACACTCTCTGTCATCCATTGAGAAAATTGCTAAGCATTTTAGCAGAAACCTTTCAGATTGCAAGTGAGATTCTTACCGAATTATTTCACCTACCAGGAAACGCCTGAAGACGAATCTTTATTTGTTATGCTTATAACTTTTACAAGCTAATTTTTTTAAACAACATTTATGTCAAATTGTAATTATTAGCCCGTAATGGGTGAAATACAGTTTTTGTCTATAAGTATTTGGACACACTCAAAATGTTGTTTAAAAATATATTCGTTTAAAAATTTATTGAAATATAAATTTTGTTTATTATTTTTTTGTATGGGTACTTTTTTTTTTTTTAAATATTAGCACCTATATATTAAATGTTCTCCAGGATTCAAAGTGTTAAAGCTCTTTACAAAGAAGGTAAATGCAAAGTTTGACGCGTTGCATTAAACATGTACATTTTGGGGGTAGAATCCTTTCTACTCTCCAGGAGACGTTATGTGAATGTAATCAAACATCTATTGTGATAAAAGTCTTTTATCCTGAGAGATTCAAATTTTCGTCATGAGTCAACATCAGCGTCGCGCGTCGGTATAAAAACATTGTAAATTTAAAGTATATTCTTTCATATGATTTCTAAGCTATGTGATTTGTAATTAACAAAACATATAACAGTATTTTTATATACTGTATTTATTTCACTTCGTAGCACAGTGGTAGCGCATTTGTCTACCGCGCACGAGGTCTCGGGTCGATTCCCGTAGGGGGCCAACATGAAATATTTATTTACGTGGATTTTCGTATTATTTCATGTGTGATACCTATGACTGATCATCTTACCTTCATGTAATATAAGATCAAAATACACTGCACTCGGTGTACTGATTCTAAATAACCTGAATTGTTGAGAAATTGACTCTTCAAAATGTTTAATTATAGCTTATGATTTTTTTCTTTTTTAAAAATTTTTGGTTGTAATTTTTGCAAATTTAAAAAAAATGTTTTCACACTTCGTAATTTTGCAAATAATTACAAAAACCACGCAATAAGTTCTGTATCTCAAGATGTCCACAGTTCAGATCCCATTAGGTTTGTCTGGTTCCAAACCAAAATGTCCAGAGTTTCCATTACGTTTGTCTGCTTCTACCAGCGTATCTTCTTTCAAGATTCCTTCCCATCTCTTGTGATCACTCTCTAATCTCACACAACTGGAAGTCACGTCTGTGGGATAACCTTTAGTAACTAAATGACCTTTCTACATTCTCCACTTCCCGTACTCACAGTCTCTTTTCAAAATTCCACTAAGATATTCACGCCATAGCTCGAATGAACTACTTGTAATCATTAGTATAAAGTTTAAATATACTGGGGTTTTATTATAAAATCATTTATAGAATGTAGTGAAAAGTATGTTTCAAAGCGTTTCACGGGGGTGGGGGGAGGGGTGTTCTTAATTAACTCTTATGCTATCAAATATATCTGATCATTTTGTTTTTGTATATTTTCTGATGACAGCACCCTCTTTTGGGTAATGTTCGTAATTTTAACAACCGAGATTTATATGACTGATCCGGTGAGAATTTTTGTTACGATGGTAGTAAATTTTTTTTAAAATCAAATGTCCACTTTTCATTTAGACAGTGCCATTGAAAACAACACTCGATAAATTATACATAATTTATTCAGAATTGAGCATATCAATATTTTATATTGAACTTTCTCGCTTACCTGTTTTTTACGTTTGAATTTTCTTACAAAAAACGAAAATTTGTTAAAAAAAATTACTAACGAAAACTATCATATTAAATACGTACGGTTCATTTTGAGTCGTACGAGCAGATAGTACGTAGTTAAGGGTTAATAAAGAATTCCCAAATCCTCTCCTGGCAGAGTAGGATAAGGCGGTCACCAGAAGGGGATATTGAATAAGATTGCTTCTAACTTGGGAATGGATCACGTACGGGATGAGATGTCGCAGTGTTTTAGGGCGGCTGGCCGGGGTATATCCACCCCTCCCCCCACCCCCGTCCGCGCCACGACCCACCGCGCCAAGGGAGACGCCTAATGGAAGTGTGTAGCGGAACTCCATACGAATCATATTGAAACAAAATGTTGACTCGTAAAAATATCACTCAATCTCACTTGCGATTTTCCTCTAAATTGAGTAGATGAAATAGAGCATGGAATATTTATAGTTTAAATATTCAGATTTCCCAAGACATACACCACACTCCACACACATACACATGACATTACATAACCACTGTTTGCTCACTTCACGTCTTCGGAAATTTGTCTTGTACATTGTGTTGTCCACGTAATTGGTGTTATGTTGTATATGTTACCTCAAATAGAAAATTTTTAGTTCATTGTACCAAACATAGCACTGTGTTATAACACTAAAATATAAATAAATAGGGGTTTCGAAATAATGCAGATTAGGAGTAATAATATACGTGCAAATAATAATCTTAATTTCATGATTATCTTAATTTTTCACTATCCCGGAATAAATAGGCGAACGAAGATTACTTATTGCGCTCACATAAAATTGTTACGCATGAATATAAATATTTACTCATTTAATTTATTTACGGATATGAAGTCTATTTAAACACAATTACATATTATATATAAAATTTAAAAAACATTAGCGGGAAGTGAAAAGCAATATTAAAATATAATATACAAAAAGCTAGGACAAAACTATAAACAATCTCAAGCCTAGATCTTTATTGTTTATTTTGCAATGAAGTTCGACTAACATAAAACTCTTTTCATACATAAAACAACTTAAATTTAATAGATTTATTTTATTTAAACCACATTTTTACATGACAACCCAACAACCCAGTGAAATCTGTTCCACACCCGCAAAGTAATTATTTTTCACCAAAATTGGTAGATTTTTCACATGGGTCTTAAAAAAAATGTTATAAGAGGAATATGGCATACCTAAACATGTGGTACTTTTGAGCATAAAGAACTTTAACTAGAAGCTAGTAGATCCCCATCCAATTAGGGCACTCTATTTTAAGTACTGTCACAATGGTTGCTCTATAGAAAGTGCATTCTTAATGATCATTTTTTTGTATGGAAAATTTCGCGCTATTTTGTATTCTTTTACATCTTTTTTTTTACCAATTTTTATACGAAAACATGCGAATAATAATATGATCTTTTCGGTGTCTACCTACCCTTTATACAAGTTGTACCCTTAAACATTTATACATATATAAGGATTAATTAAATTTCAATAGCAGGTATTTAAACTAATTCAACAAAGGTTCCTCACTTCCATTACTATCGATATCCTTCTGGTGACAATAAAATCGAAGAAAGGATATTACTTTTGGAAAATCCTTAATGTGACAAAGGTCTCAACGTGCCCAAACTGACATCAAGGACGTAGAACCTTTTTTCATCTCGTATTCTAAAGATTTAGTAATTGAAAATAAATCTAAAATCAATTTTACATACACGCATTCTAACAGGAAAATTTTAAATGCATATCAAAATAAAACTAAGGATACACATAATTCATTTTTTTTTTTAATTATAAAAAAAAAATGTTATTGAAATAAAAAACTTCTGTGGTTTTTAACTTAAATAACCTAAGTCTCCAAATTCTAGAGTTTTAAATATAAAAATTACAAACCATCTAATTGTTAAGAATTCAACGTAGTTAAGAGAGAATTCATGTACGTATTATGATTTTACATAGTAAATAATTGCACATTAATTTTTCTAAGAGATTTTCGTGGATTTTTTTCATAAAAAATAGTCAAAAGACTGGAAGGACTAGCAGAATAATTGAAAGTTAGTGCCTTGGCTATCATACACAGGAGTTTCCTACATATAACATTTGAAAATTGATTGAAATTTCAGCTCATGATGTTTCCTTTTTTTAACCTATTTTGAAAATACAAATTGAAAAATTCCCTTTGGAATTATTAGAGTTTACGAGTATTTCTGTTATGAATTGACTTGATTCCATTTTATTTTTCTTTCCATTTGGTTTAGTGTACGAAACCAATTGGCGATTGCTTTCAAGAAACTTATTGGATAATGCAACACACAGACGGATATGATATCCAATCGGGAGAGTGTACAGTGGGTAGAGTGGGTGACTCGGGTAGCAGGGTAACTTGGGTAGTGGGGTAACTTGGGTAGTGGTGTAACTTGGAGCAGGGTAACTTGAAAGGGGGGGTAGAGAGAGCGGGCAAACCTACTTATATTTTAATAAGTTTATTTCAATTTGATCGCTGTGTATTGTTTAGAACCTATACAGCAGAAAAAAGTTTAAGCACAATAATTGTTAATTACCCATGACATAGTGATACGTTTGTGCTAAAAATTTAGTCGTGTAGTACAACTTACAAGTACAAATTTTTGTAGGTAGTGAAAAACTAGCAAATTTTGAAAAAAGGTTTTTTTAAAATCAAAACAAATAGTTTAATAAGTTGCATTAAATTGATGATCAGATTTTTTTTTAGATATTATTAAAAAAACAACAGAGACAGAGAAACTCTGGGAAAACGAATGTGGGTTATCTAGGCGTTTACAGGGCTTATGACCTGTCATGGGCTGGGTTGAGTGGCCACTTGACGTACTACAACATTCCCCATTCCGCCCATCATCTGATAACCATATATGACAAATTTTGGAACTCGTCTTCGTCGTTCGGAATTCGAATTTTTCCATGCTGGTGTCATCTGTTGAGAAGATTGCAAAGCATTTTTATTTGGCAATCATCAGTCCAGCCTGGGTATAATCCAGTAATTTGTCTACTAGTATTTGTATTCATTTTCAAAATGTTTGTTAAAAAGATTTTTTTAAATTAATCGACTTAAAATGGACTTAATCCGTAAATCAAATTAAATTAAATAAATAAAAAATAAAATAATCATATTTATCTTGGCCATCAATTTTAAAAAAATATTATTTTTGCACTTTAAAAAAAATATTTTGCTTAAAATAAGAATTGCATTTAAATTAATTTTCCCACCAAATTTTTAGTACAGTCTGTAGGTACGAGTATTTTTGCTCTACAAAACGTGAAGACTAAATGGTTTTCACATAATATTATGTTGTTTGGGTTAAGGTACTAATAAAAATCCAAGTTTTCAACCTTGAGGGGTGGATGCGCGAGCCACCATTTTGAATTGAATTGAACCCGCACAGTTCACTGTAGGACAAAAATGTTAAAATAAATTACCTACAGTTTTTGTTTAAATGTTTATTCTGTAAATTTTACACGTAAAAAGTTACATACTGGACTATTTTAAAAACTCGAATATCCATATTGCCGTATTTGGAAGAAAAAAAGCTACTTCATCTCTGTAAAGATATTTAAAAAAATGATATACCAACCTCCCGTCATTTGGACGTACTCAAAATGTTGTATTTAAAAAGCTTTAATAAAATACTCTTTTTGAGATAAAATAACATTATGATGCGTAGTAAATTTTTTTTAACTATTACTCTAGGTTTGATTTTTTTTCCCATTTATGACGCTAAGCACTTGTACGATATTTTCATTTACCATTTAAGAGCGAAAGTAGCCATTATATAGCACACACCAGTAATATGAGTTTGTTTTATCATACGTGTACGAGCGTTATAACTTTTAATAAAACAAAATTGAAGTTTGCCCCTTTCCGCCCCGACCTCCCTAGCAGTTAAGCTGCCGCCGTATCGCACTCGCGGGACGCGTTTTGATTGGCCGAAGGATGGAACAAGCGATGCTTTCGGAGCCGGGTATCTCGGGGACGGGGCAAACGGAAATGACAATTTTCCGGGCGGTTTGTTTCCGGACACCGTCGTGCCCCATCTCCCCCCGTCCTCATATTACCCCACGACCGTAGATTCCCCACTTCTCCGATACACGGGCGAGTATCACGGCTGCCGGCTGCCGGGAATTGGGTGCCGTGTGAAAAGTCGTTTAAATCGATTTAATATATCTGTATCATTGTCAGCTACCGTGCGAGAGGTCACGAATCAGATGACGAGGTCAAGGTCAATAGCTATTTTCCACATACATTATTTGCGTTTTATTTTAATTGCAGTGTCATAAAACAAACATCATGTATTATATCTACACAATGCATTTACAATATAACATTAGTCTGGAGTACACAAAATACCTACACAAAACTATCTGAATTCAGTTAGATTGTCAAGTTAAAATTATTTACTGCTATATTTACACACGTATTACCGTTGAAGAGAATCCTACTTCAAAGCGTTTTACAGAATATTTCGAAAATAATATAAAAAAGTTCTTGTTCATACTAATACAAGCTTTTATATAAATATATCATTCATTTTGAAAATAGTAACGCATATTTATAGTTTATTTTTTCGTCAAAAATTAATTTACACATTTCTCATATCCCATTATGTGATTCTCACATACATTTTCATACATGGATTACATTTTGAAAATAATAATTAATGTATACACGTTTTTTCCTGAAAAACTCTTCCTATGCCCACTTTCCCTAGTTATCTCTCATATAAATTTTTCTCTATAACACATTCTCTCTCACAATATCCTCTTAAGAAATACATACACAATTTTTCATCGCAATAAGTTCTTGTACCTACATATTTTTCCTCTTGATAAGTCCATGCACATACCAATCTTCAGTTAGCGGGGCAGTGCTGCCAGGCAGGGCGTATAATTCAAAGCGAGATGGACCGCGCTATCTCAGATTTATATCCGATTCTGGCAGCACGGGATACTTTCAGGGGATGACCGGAGATAGATGAAGATTGGACCCGGGTTAGGGCCCGTCTAGAACTACAAGAAATATAGTTGGCCCTAAGTTAGAGGAACAGTAAAAAAATAAAAACAACAAAGTAGATTTAATTAATGTACCTGTATCACGTCGGGGTCACAACTTTAAAGTAGCCCCTTTTAGTGGTGTGGGGTGCACAGAGAGAAATTAAAGAGTACATACAGTTTTTAGTCCAATAATGGCGGTAAGAAATCTGTATGCAAAATAAACGTCGAACACGATGGTGGCTAAAATGAGTCTCGTCGAAGTTCGGCAGCGTTTCGGACCGGAGGTCGTGCAGAAATTACTTCGTCCCGCGACGCGCGCGTGACGTATTACTTCCGCCACAACACCTTTGTATGAATATACCCTTGGTATATCTACTATCATCCGGCAAAGGCGTTTTCGGCTGGCTTAGGCCATATACCTACTACTATATACCTCCCAAGAGCTTTAACCATGTTTGCCTATATAAAAAAAAACAAAAACAAGGCATCAGGTTCTCGCATCCTGACTTCCGCTGTTGACAATCCGTCGGCAGTTTGCGTCAGAGCTGCGGCTTGGACCTGACCTGGGAGGATGCGCGATTTTTGTATTTTTTTTTTGCATTATTATCACATTAGAAAAATTATTTTTTGCACAAAATTGCATTATATTATGTACATGACTTAAGTATGTACTTTTCCCTGCCTCCTCAGAATCGTATAGTATACCAAAGCAGTGCTTTGTGCATGATGACATTTCAACGACTTTTAATATTTTTTAAATGTAATCCACAGAAATAATCAACTCTCTTTTTTTATTTGTGTAATGGTTACCCAATTGCCCGAAAAATACTGCTTTGAAGTTATTTTGGTGTATCCAAAAATAGGCAGTTAATTTGTGAAGGTGTGGACGGAACTTTCGGGAGGGGGTGATCTTGGAATGAATCTACCAAATGCAGAGCGAAGGGGCGGTGGTAGTAGGTGTCGCGGGGGAGGACGGAAGGGGGTGGTCAGTCAGAAGCAATCGGGAAGGTTGTTTTGTTTTATGGGTAAGGAAACTCGGCAATCGGATGACGTCACAACATAAATATAACCGAAAGCGCCAAATTGAATTGAATAATGTAATTACGAAACTTTGTTAAGGGCAACTTTTTAATTTGTTTTTGAAAAATTGCGCAATTTGTCTGATTCTATAATTATATTTTTTTTTGTAAAGAAGGTTTTATTTTTAACACCATTATATTTATTTCCAGTAACAAATAATACATACCATGTGGCAAGTATGTCAATATAACCATATTTTTTCAATGATGCTGAGGCGTAACATATAATATTTATTATTATTTAAAACATTATGAAAAAATTCATAATGAAAAAAAAGAAACTTACGCAATGGAATTATTATCCGTTAAAATAATTATTTTAAAAACCACATTTGTAAATAACAATTTCCGTTTATTTTAAATTCGAATGGCGGTCAATAGAATTTAATTTCCAAAGTGCAAGCGCCTTTGAAAATTCCCAGACTTGAAAAATTATCCTTTATTATTGTGGCCAAAAGCTCTCGGGCT
Source organism: Micrasema minimum (assembly GCA_022494985.1). Lineage (NCBI taxonomy): Eukaryota > Metazoa > Arthropoda > Insecta > Trichoptera > Brachycentridae > Micrasema > Micrasema minimum. The sequence continues at coordinate 41,730 of JAGVSP010003910.1, forward strand.
AGGGCCTTGGCACATCACCAATAATTACAAATGACGAAACTTAATAAGGAAGGAATACTCTACAAAGTATTTAATGTCGTAAAAAATATATTACGCACATGGCATTCATAAATTTTGCAATTCCGAGATTCTAATGGCATTACATTGGTAGATGAGGATATAAATATATATTGAATTGACAGTGCCCTATGCGTTGGTGCAGATAATTTTAAAAAGTAGTAATAGAAGTAGTGAATGCATAGGGCACTGTGTTGGCTTTTCGAAAATAGTATATCATAATCACTAGTTATCAATAAAATTATTCGACTTAGTATTTTTTAAATGAAAAATCGATTAGGTGAGTAGGTAAATATATTTGTATAAATATTACCAATAAAGAAAACCGATTAGTTTTCACAATCCCTTTATTTGCGAAAAGAACAAAATTAGAATACAGATATGTTTTTTTAAATAAAACATTACATATCTGTTTTGTAAGGTTAACTTGAACGAAGAAGAAGAAAATCTTATGCTTAATTATCAGTTCTTTATTCATTTTCTTTATTTACTTATTTTTTAACTCAGGATTATTATTATTATTATTATTATTATGGTAGGTATTATTTTTCTTATAAAAGCAAGATGTTTTTCAGTGCAAATAGGTACCTACAATTTACTATATTAAATTAATATGAACTAAATTATTAAATTATAACCAATTAAAGTTATATATTAATAATTTAATCATGGAATTCCACCAAGTAATGTCAATCAAAAATATAAATCAAATTAATGTGGACTGTTGTTTGTTCAAAATTAATTAATGAAATATATGAACAGGTGGTGGCCCAGTGGGTAGTGTCGCGGTCTCCAGAGAATCCAGAGATCGTCGGTTCGAATCCCCACTTCGACACGACTCGATTCCTATTTTCCGCCGCTTAGGCTTTATTGAAAATAGTATTTACGAATTGAAATATGTGGTAATATCATAAGATTGCACAGATTTCTTTTTCATAATTAAAAAAAAAAAATGTAATACAAAAAAAAAAATTGTGATCGAATTTTCATTCATTTCCGGGGCCCTTCAAAATTCGTAGGAAATAGTTACCGAACACGTCACTCACTCCCGCGTCAGCCAGGAAACCTTCGGCCGTCCAGGGCAAGGAGGATTTATTAATATTTACATATGATCATCATATTCTTCCGAAATTCATCCCGTAACGGACCCAATCCTTATTCCATCTTCCTGAAACTTTCTCGAGGGTGGGCACTCCGAAAAGCAATTTCGCCGGCTATCTTAACTGCCCCTCCGCACCGCCCCTGTTACTCCCGGCCAAACGTGTTCATATTTTATTGAAGCCAATAAAGTGGATTCGTCGGCAGATGTATGGGCGGCAAATCAACCCCCACTCCCACTACCCAGTACCGCCCGCCCGACCTCACCCCCACCGCCGCCCCTAAATCCCATTCCACTTCATCTTAAACCTTATCCCCTTTCCAACTACCCCAAAAGAAAATTCATTTTCCAGTTAAAGGGTTAGCTTCTTTTGCATGAGCAGAACAGAATACTAAAGTGTATTATGTAGTGTTTGTGATTTGATCACAAAAATGGAACTTATTTTCTATTTATGTTGGTACTCTAGGAGCATGAATTTGTAATAGATACCAATTTTTGAACGATTCTATACATCAACAATTTTATTATAATTTTTAGACTAAAAAAATGTTTTTTCTGAAACATTCCATCTTACACTTTTAAGTATTTTTAAAAATAATATGATACTACTGAAACTCCTACGCACAGATTACAGATTGTATTTTCAAAAAATATAATTGTCTTAAACTAAAACTTTTAAGTGGGTTAAATTTCAAACTTGTCTCCAATGAAATATCAAATTATTATTTTCCAATTAACTATGGCTAACATTGAGACTTAATAATTGAAACGCTGTTTATTATCTATAATATATTTAGTGCAGGTGATCATGAAAAAGCTTTTAAATCAATAAATTATACGAAAAATATGTTAGGAGCACTCATTTTTTTTTGAAATATTTTTTGTTGACATTACTTAGTAGTTATTCATTATAAAACATTTTAATAAAACACTCTGTATTATACTATGTTTACACGATACGGAAGACACGGGTTGTTTTTGAACCGGTCGAGAGATTTATTAATAAAAAATAGTCAAAAACAAAGTGTCATATTTAAATAGTTTACAAAAAATTATAATTTCTGTCTGAGAAGGATTCGAGGCATTAGGTGGTTTGACTTTATAACCAACGCTGAAGTTAGGGAACGGACGCAGCAACCTCCAATAACTGGAGTCGTGAAGAAGTGGCGTTGGGACTGGCTTGTTCATGTACTCCGGATGCCTCAGGAGAGCCTAAACCCGAGCTGCCTCTTCTTTACGCCTATAGGATCCCGCCGTCCTGGCAGACCGTCGATGACCATCCTACGGATGTATTCGAAGAAGAATAATTTAGTTTTCAAGTTTAACACCATTGTCTAAAGTCTAAACTCATACTAAAAGCGATTTTCTACCCAACAAACTGTATCGGGTTTTTAGTTTATTAATACAATGTGAATTCAGTAATCATGAATTATTGAAAAGTGGTCTCGTATTCCAATATTTTTGTTTTTATAAGAAAACATGCCTTGAAGAAGAAAAAAATGTAATTTAAGTATTTTTCACAAAATGATTATAATACATATTATAATACCCACAAAGGCTCCATTCTCCAATGGAGGAAAGAAGAAAGTATATGCAGGTTATTATAAGGATGTAATATAAGGAATCATGGACAATTACAATAGGAATATCGTAAAACGTTTAACGAGCGGGTATAACGATCCCTTGTAAGGCTTCTGGGGTAACTTTTTTTCTCTTTATAATGAGATCCGGTCACCCTTATATCCGTTTCCGTTTTACATTACAATATTCTATTATGTTTTTATATATCCAGATTTTCTTTTATCCGTTTTGTGATATGATTATGCGATAAACTTTGTGTACTCGCTTTGGTAAAATTAAATCGATTTCATTCTTATTGTTTTTTGTTCATAGATGTTTTTTTTTTGTTGAGCTAAATTACACGAGTTTTAAATCTATAACTACATTCGTTTAAGATATTTACGCTTATCAAATACAAATTAACTGACCACAATATTTAATAGACGGTGATGCCCAATACAGAGGGGAACCGCATTACAAAACACTCAGGCTTGAATTTTTTTAATTGTCTTCAATTACAATTTTAAAAAATACATGACTTCAAAAAATAAACTTTGTATATAGTAAAATATGTTGAAAATCTGTTATGATATATATATTTTTTTAAATAAACGACAAATTACAAAAATTAATGGCAGTTACTCAGAAGAGATAGTAATTAAGTGACTGGTACAATTTCCGGTACATATTATAGGATCAGTTGCTACGCAAAATACATATTATCAAGATGATCAATGTATTATTTTTACCCCTTCAGGAGTCGAATCCTCGTGTATATTCCAACGCGCTTTCTCTACACCGGGAAGAGGGTTGATTTATGAGCTTCAGGAATGTACAACAATTATATTTACTTTATTACCCGTGGCCTTATAACAACCTCGTTTGTGAATCTTCGAAATAGGGGTAGGTGATTTAAAGTTTTTCGCTGCGTTGCGAAGCCTTCATACTCTAGTTAGTTAGAGCTGAGCTCTGCTCTCGGCTTAGACCGGGCTGAGTTAGGACTGAGGGGGAGTTAGTGGGAGCCGAGTGAAGCCAAGTTTGTATAGTGGATTTTTAATTGTTAACCTGTATAATCTTTGCCCATAAATCGTATCACGAACAACAAAGGGTTTTCAACATCGATGCTGGTTTCATTATATGTGTAGGTATATTGTGCATGAACCTGCATAGTTTTAGATAAGATTCAAAATTAAAACTTTAATTTCCTGTTACCATTTGGTTTATTCGCAACAACGATATATTTTATCCTTGAAAATTTAGCTAATGCTCAATTCAACATTTTGAGTGTGTCCAAATACTTGTAGACAAAAACTGGATTTCACCCATTACGGGCTAATAATTACAATTCGACATCTCAACAGAGACGAGAAATTTGGAAGGGAATATGGATATCTAGGCGTTTACAGGGCTTCCCTTAACCCAGCCAATGACAGATCATAAGCCCTGTAAACGCCTAGATATCCATATTCCCTTCCAAATTTCTCGTCTCTGTTGAGATGTCAAATTGTAATGCTCAATTCAATTAATTATTCAACTTAACTTGCACAGTTTTTTTCAACATTTATTAAATTAATATAAAAATGTATCCCTTTTCATCGATATAAATTTCAAGACACATTAATTTTGATGAAATACATATTAAATTTTTTTCTGTTTTAAATTCGCAGTGTTTTTTTCAAATTCAAAGACATGTCAGTTAAACCATAATTTTCCAAAAAAATTGCATTTAAAAGTCAATAGAAAATCTCGAACTATGTAAAAATTACTTGTAATACAGTGTAAATCAGAGTAGATAATGATTTTGAAGCACTTTGTATAGAAGGCCAGGAATATGAAATTAGGATAAATAATCCCATGTGGAGACTCGCCCTTTAGGCTGAGTTAGTTCCGAACTAATGATACCTCGTTACTTGCTACCCGGGGCCATTATTAAGGAGCAATTGACAGCCAGGAACATGGGAGAACTCACCTCGAACGGGAATCCTTCACCACTATACATACATATACATATTATCATGATAATGTATTATTTATTACTATATTTACTTATTTATGTACAGTAATCATTTTGCCTTGTAGCATAGTGGTAGAGCATATAGCTACCGTTCATGAGGTCGCGGGTACGATTCCCGTAAGGGATCAACATGAAATATTAATATTTCATGTGTGATACCTTATACTGGTACTGATACGTATGACTGATTATCTTATCTTCATGTAGGATAATTATCTATATACACTGCACTTGGTGTATTGATGCACTGCCCTATGCACCATTGGGTGCGGATAAGGGAAGGTAGTAGTAAGAGTAATCATTTCAAACTTAGTAAGTCTTAATGATGTGTGTCTTAAAACAGATATTACCTATTTAAGCAGAAAATACATAAGTATATTAAAATTATTTTACGGAAACACATGATTAATATTTTTACTTTAACAAAAGTGAATTACTCCACAAAAATCAATGAATTTTTTTTGCACATTACTTTTAAATATTAATAAAACTTATTTTTTTTCTTTTTGGTTTCAGATTTAGTTCGACTGGGTATGCAGCGCTCCCCGGTCCCGATATGATCCGAGACCCTCCTGCCATGCACAAGCCTGACAATGTTACGGGTAAGCATATTTAAAAATTTAAATAATATTGTTTTTAACCCCTAATTGGTATCGCAAAAATAGGTAACATAGTTGGCAAAGGTACCCAGTGATGTTAAAAAAATATAAATGAAATCCAAATTTTTAGTTTTCTTTAGTAAAAAAACATTTTATCAAAGCATCGAACAACATTTACTAGACTTTATAATTAAAAATCACACTTTATTTTATCAACGGGCCTTCTGACTTATTAATTATTGTGAGAAATTATTTATTTATTACTAACGCCCATAAGGCTTTTACTTAAATTATACATACACATAAATGATACAGTAGTTTTTAATAACGAGTAACAAACATATAAATAATGAAGATAGGGATTGTACATAAATGTACATTACATGTTACATAAATGATAACTAACAAAGTACCCACATAAAGTATTGGTGTAATTTTTGACCCCCAATACCAGTTTAGGGTTAAAAATGTAGAAAATAGTTTTTAAAAAATGACAGTGAACTGATGAAGCTGTAAATAACCTCAATATCAATAGATTGTGATTATTGAAGTATTGATATGAATAATCTATCAACTGTTCACTTCTGTTTATTACTAAAGTCAAGCTAATAAGGAAAAATAATATTCGTTTACGGAAACAACTCTTTAAACAGTAATAAATCATACACTTCTGTACGAGCAAAGTTTCATCCAATTTGCAGATTAATAAGTTAAATGCAATAAACCCAAATGGTCAAATCAACTCGCGAATTTGGAGCGGAGAAAAATTGTTAGTGTTTCCAATTACTGTACCAAACAATGGCGCTCCGACTAAAATGGTCAATTTACTGCTCGCTATAAAGCACCTTCCCTGCGAAAGCTTCTGAGTTAGCGGGGCAGATTGTGTGTGAGATTAACCGGACTGAAATTTCCCTTATAAATTGTACTTAGTCGCTAGATCGATTACCGCTCGCACAATACATAAAGTAAGTGCATGAATTTCTTAGGATATTTCCAAAGCCGGGCGAGCACTCTAGAAACCTTTTAAGCCTTAATAATGCCGTAAGGAAGTGAAGTAAGCTCACTAAATAATTGCGCAGCCCAGTACACTTACTTTAGTGGGCCGCTTCGTTGTGGATTCCATTTCGTTATACAAATTTAAGTTCTATTCAATTTTTCGCATTAGTATTCTTCCATTTTGTATTTATTTATTTATCGACCACGGCTCTGCTACTAGAACTTTTAATTTAAAAGTTTAACGCCAGGAAATGAGCTTTTACAATACTGTAAAGAACTTTTAATGCAAACTCATGACGTAATTGATATCAAACACTTACTAGTTTTTAAAAATTTAGTTACATAATTTAAGATTTTTTATTTGAAAATTTACTCACAATCAAGCAGCTATATAAACGCGATTTTTACTTACAAGAAAAAATAATTGTAACAGTCTTAAAAATTCACTTATTGTATAATACATGAAATGTAATAACAATGAAATAATGAAAAGAAAAAAAACGTAGATCGAATGAATGATAAAAGAACGGCTAAAAGAATCTACATGATGCGTACATTTTTTACAAATTTTAAAATGTAGTACCTATTTTAAGTGCAATACTAATAAAAATGTACGTAAAAAAAAAATTCGCTGACTTTAAAGAGCACTTCCGATATCTAACATATCCATCGTTTACAACAAAAGTATTTTTCAATCCATTTCTTTTCCACTCCCTACGCCCCTGTACTCCATAGATCATCGGGTCTCCTCTAATCAGTGTAATGGATATTCAATACACTACCAGCTTTCCCTTTTGCTCAGTGGCGTATCGTACTCTACTTTATCAACACTGTTATTACGAGGCACGTTCTTTCTAATACAGTACTTTTAGCAGGGAAACATTTCAAACAGAAAATAATAAAAATGAAGGCCAAGTATTTTTAACTTATTTTTTACGAGTTTTACGTTTCTCAAAAAAAAAACTTAGTTTTTGCCAAGGGCGGCTTGTACTAAAGAGCAATGTGTTCATTGAATTCCCAGTTATTTCCAAGAAAGATCTTTTAGTAAAATAATCATTATACCACATCTGCTCCTTATGTGGAGCATATGGATTGCACAAACTGCGTCCAAGCCAAACGATCAGCCGCTAGTTCCCGCGCATAGATGTTATTTTCCCGGCCTACATTATATAGCGGAGTATAGTATTTTTCTTTGTGTTTTAGAGACCGAGAACGGGATGGTAGAGAATATAGGTATAGGGGATAGGCCCTACGCGGCGCGGTGGAGCTTTTAAATCTGAGATGTATTTCTACCCACGCCCAGACCACCCCGAAGCCCGGAGGTGTCGTTTTCAATATGCAATAAAATGCCGAGCAAACGACTTTCTGAATTCTTCACTCAATACAATCACTCCGGTACCTGTTATGTACATAAATATTAGGATTAGTGACTACATTGGATTCTTACATTTTGTGAAGAAAAAAATATATAAATTCGCAAAAAAAAAAAAAATATTTTTACGTTTTGCTTACTTTAACTTTATTTTAATTTGTATCTTAATCGAAATCAGAGACTTTTTTTCGTTTTGAAATTTGGCTACACGATACTGCATTGAAAATACAATAAAACTCTCATAACCTACAATTTTCAATCATAAACATGTCAGACGCCACATCCCTTTTGCAGATATGCAAACTTATTTTCTGAACCGATAAGATGACGGTCAATTCTCCAAAGTGCACTTTTCCTGACCTATCTTTTGATGCATCAGAATATTGCATTGTCCCCTCCTGGATATTCGGACCCCCTCCCCGCCCCTGCCTCGAACCATCCCTCTGGAACTTCCACATCCTCCCAGAGGAAATTGGCGTGAAAACCTATCTGGTTTTTTGTCACTACACGCGTACTCCTCCATCTGCATTCGTTTCCGTCTATCTACACAAATGTCAAGAATTGGAAATTCAACAATAATGGAATAATATTATATAAGTACGGTTATTACCTTTATCTAATATAATTCGAATTCAGTAGAGCGAATATAGAAGTTCAAATGGGAATGAACATATTCAATAAATAAAAAAAACAAGCAAAGATTCAAAAAATATTTTTTGAGCGTTCTGTAACTTGTAATATTTACAAAATTTTGGGCTTGTTAAAATACTTGTTCACAAATCTGTATTTATCCCAAGACGGGAGTAGGTATATATTTCATTTTATATCCCTACAAAGATGAGTTAGAATTCTTTCAAATTCAGGAATATGGATACTCGAGCGTTTATAGGGCTTATGACCTGTCATTGGCTGGGTGAAGTGGCCACTTTATGTACTAAAACATTCCCCATTCCGCTTATTAGCAAATATTTACACCAGGTAACATTTTTGATTTTGTATATATGTTACGAATCGAGAATCATCCACCAGCGCGTTAATAGCTCCATCTTTGCATTGATATTGAATTAAAGTATTTATTAGAAAATTACTTAGTAATATTTAGTTTTGGGTGGTCGGTCTTATGGTAAGAATCGTGAATTACAAATAAAAATCTCATATTGAAATATTTCAACGAAACCAAAAAAGTTTGGTTTATCTTAAAACCGTGATAAACCGTTTTTTTTGCAGCTTCATAAATTAACTGTAAAAACTATGTTTAATCAAGATCTCATTTTACGAATAAACCACTTATCATGCTTCGTTAAAATCTTTCTAATTTTTTTAAAAAATAAAAAAAATGATAAATCAGGTACATTACATTATTGTTATACTTGGCAGGCAATAAAACTAATTCTAGAAAATCGACTGATCACTCAAGTCACAAGAACTGAAATATCTATACCTTGAAGTAGTAACACAACATATAAATCCAGGAATCCCTCGCAAAATTTATTTTCTCCCAAAATCCTTACGACACTGAAAATCCAATCATACAAGAAGGACTACCCCCTCCCCCTCTCTTACTATCCTCCCCGCTACACCACTCGCACACACAGCCACCCCACGATATTGTTTTAAGAGAGGGAGTACACATAAATTTCATTCTTCTCTCCTCCAGAACAAGGGCTATATGAAAGAAAATATTATTTTTAAATATACATTAAACAAAAATATTATTACTTTTTTATATATGTACATTATGGGCAATTTATCGGTTATATTTATCTGGGCAATGAGTTCGTGTGTTCTGATTTTTCCACAAGCGAAATAGGTTAAATAGTTAAGTCAGTTATGAAGCATAATAATGAAATATATTAAATCAATTAATATTAGATATTATTGATATCCCAACAGAGACAGAGAAACTCTGGAAACGAATGTGGATTATCTAGGTGTTTACAGGGCTTATGACCTGTCATTGGCTGGGTTTAAGTGGCCGCTTGATGTATTACAACATTCCCCATTCCGCCCATCATCTGATAACCATAAATGACAAATTTTTTTAAACTTGTATATTTATATTGAACTCGCGTTCGTAATATCACATTACAAGTGAATTTCTCACTGGTGACATCTGTTGAGAAGATCGTTAAGCATTTTTGGCAATGGAGATTGTTAATTTATTCTGTTACACGAAGTCTTGACGATTAGTCTTGCGCTTCAGTGCCAGTCCAGCCAGTGGAAATATGGCTTTGTGTCACCACTCATAAATTTGACACACTTCAAAGGGAGTAATTTTTCTTTAAAGGTTTTTTACATTTCATCACTTTGGAGTGCCCCCTCTCGCACCCACCCCCTCCCCACGCCCTCGGCCTTACACTATCGGCCAGAGTGGTCTATTGTAATCATCCTTACAAGACAATCCCATTACAGCAGGTTTCTACCCCTCCCCATCCCCCTTGCACCCCCTTTCAGCTGTCACTTGGAGAGGAGGGGGTAATGCGATACTATAGTCCGAAACTTTTCCAAGTAACAAAAGGTGTTTTCGTTAATAAAGAACCCCGCGACATTCATCCAATGTTGATATGTTAAAGTGTATTTCGGTGTAAGTAGGCGAATACGTTACTTGATGAATAAGTCAATCGTAATTTACATAATATTGCGAAAAGTTATGTGCACTTTTGACACTCCATCAATCATTGCTTAAAAAGCTCATCATAGACTTATCTTTAGAAACTAATATTTTTTTTACTAAGTGACCATTTTAATTTCTAAAATCCTATTGTAAAAGAAAATAAAATCGTATCAGAAAAAAGATTTAAAGTATTCAGATTTTCTACTGACATTTTTTATTTAAAGAAATCCTGATGGCAATAATATGTCCTAATGGAAGTTTCGATTGCTTACGATGAGAACACTCTATTTTTTTAAAAGTAGATAATCATCTTTGTTTCAAAGCTATGTCAACATTTTAAATTTCAAAACTAACACATAATCAGAAATAATTATTCCAGAAAGTAAGAAACAATAAATGTTACAGTGGGATTCAAATCTATGATTTCTAATCCGAAATTCGCGTTTTAAACAAAGAGACCACAACCCTGTTTGTTTTGTATTCCATGTAAACGTTAGATGTTTTCTGATTCAAAAAAAATTAATTTAAAAGTCTCGTACAAAAATTCAATACGATAAAAATAAAGCCCTGTTTTCTTCAGTTATTTTCATTTTCAGAACGCGCTGGCGTCGGATATGGAAAATGACGAAATAGTTTTTCATCCCGTCTAATCCCACGGAACAAAGTTAATACTCTACAGAATGTAATGCGCCGTCCATCAACCGGCTCGGCGGCCTTTTCCTTCAAAATTCTCCCGTCACGGGAATCGTATTAAGAAGTTTTGTGCGGCGCGGGTGAGAGGGTTAACGGGTACGTAATACCCAATATCAATATCGGAACCCTTACTTGGTGATGTATGGCGGAGTCTGCAGACATTGACAGCATAATGGAATTGCACAGATACTGGCTTCTTTGTTATAAGTAGTCAACATAAATGTATTATGTTTTTATTTATTTGACATAAAATATCACCATCGTCAACATCCTATCCTCCCTCTATGTGGAGCATATGGATTCCAGAGAAAACAACAACAGAGAGTAAGCAAGTCAAAGTTTTTATCATTCTTTTAAATAAATATTTCCCTGTTGATTGATTCGGCATTCACTTTGTATCACTTCCCGAAACCAGGTAGTGTAGGTAAATTCTATTTTTATAGAATAAACTAATTAATAGTAACACATAACATTGTTTTATTAAATCATAATTCATTTAAATATTTCCCTAATTAGCACCTTATAGTGCATGTGGCACTGCTCGTAAACTATGTGCATAGTTTCTCGATCTTAAAAATAAGTATCAGGACGTACTTGACTATTTGCATCCACATTTCCCTGTCTTTTTTCAGTAGTCAAAAGGTTACTTATCTAATTGTTTCATTTCTTTTTACCTGAATGTAATCCAAACATTACCTCATTTGTCCTTCCTACCCTCACCAACGCAACGCGAGCCAACCCCTTCCATTCATTGAACCTCCCCCTCCTCCCCAGTAGTAAACCTTCCCCACTCCCCCAGCCCGTCGCGAGCAAAACTTTTTTAATATTGTAAATCAAAATTTAATTTAACATCGTACGGTCATTACGCTGGCGCGTGTTGACAGCATATATCGCATAGAGTTTTTTATATCAATTTCGTAATTTTTAATTAAAAAAGTCGCGCCACCCCCTCGTAGCTGTAGACACCCCTAGGCCGGACTTTTTTAATAATGGAAGTGTCCAGAGAGGGGGTAGTTCCACTAACAGGAAGTAGAAAAAGGAAGCCATAGATGGGAAATGTCTTTTGTGTTAAAAATATTAATTTTTCCTTTGTCAAGGGAACGTAATTAATCGAGTAGCCGGAAAAAGCCGAAAATTCTACAACTTTATATTTCTGTGACAAACTAAATACTTAGATTTACTATAAATAAATGTGATGATTTTTTCTTTCAAATAACATTATCCGACATCGGTTAAATTTTGTACGAAATACCGTCCATCTCCCGTATTAACCTAACACTAGGTATTGCCGGCAGGTCAAAAGAAGGAAAAGTGTCCAAAGTTTTTGTCTCTTCTGTACAATTCAATAGGGTTCTTCCCGATAGCATGAATATCCTTGAAAACGCTATAAATATTTAAAGTATATTTTTTGCAATTCCAACGATATAAAACACAATGATAAAAAAATTTAGTTTTCATTTATAAATTTATGTTTTAAAAACACGAAATTACGAGTGTCTTTTAACTCCCGTTATTGGCTAATGACGTCATACCCGTCCATCATGAAAGGCGTGAAATTCATTACGAAGTGAGCGCCCATATTGATGTGACGTCACACCGCATGCGCGCCAAATGAAGGATTTTGCGAGCGATTTGAAAATGCGCTATTTCAAACCGCGCTAAAAAATTCATATGACATCGTAAAAATTAAAAAAAAATTCCCTTGTTATTTTTCAATCAATTTTTTGAAGAACCCAATTGTTGGCGTTTGGGCAGTATTGTATCTTCGTTGACGATAACCAGGTAGTTTAGGTGCTAGGAGAACTTCATCATATCATATTTTCCTCATTGGAGAATAAATTGTGAATTTAGCAGGTGGGCTAGGAGAACTTCACCATATCATATTTTCCTCATTGGAGAATAAATTGTGAATTTAGCAGGTGGGCTAGGAGAACTTAATCATATCATATTTTCCCTATTGGAGAATAAATTGTGAATTTAGCAGGTGGGCTTCATCATATCATACTTTCAAAATTTATTTTTTGCGCCGAATTAATTTCAATTTTAGAAATTATAATCCAGGACTACCCAATGACCTAAAAACCCTTAAAGCAGAGTATCTGTTTTGACCATTTTATTTAAAATCTTTTCTTTAACTCTTGTGATGCGCTGGTTTAGCAAACCACAATAAACGGGGGCGGGGTTGGGCGGCTTGCGTAATGGTTAAAGCGCTGAACTCGCAATAAGAGAGGCTCTGGGTTCGAATAGCGGTGAGAACACAAAAATCAAGAGTGATTTCTCAAAAGACTGGGTGTCTGTCTTTCAATGCCTTTTTTATATGCGTAGTTTAAAAAACAGCATTTTTATACCGCATATTGCTTTAGAAAATTTTCTAATTAACCCTCTCACAATTGTAAACACGCATCGAAATCCTTAATGAAAAACTAGTGCGAAAGTTTAGCAACCATTCCGGAGTTTTTAATTTCCTGCGCGTGCCAACAGGAAGTGGCTTTCCATTCAGGAACTTCCACCACCCCATTCCACTATATCCCCACCCCGCCATACCCCCTTTCGCATACAGCGATAGCCATCCCTTAATTTACCCTTCCCATTTCCTCGCCCTCCACTTATTCAATCATATTCCTCGAATGCGATCAAAGTGCACCTTTATGGACAAATCGGAAAAGTGAGAGCCATTTTGTACGAAACGAATACTTCTTACGTTAGACACATATTTAAAAACATCTGGAAAAATTCAATTAGTAAATATAAAAATAATACAAATAACATGGGGCCTGTTGTTTGATTATTTTTTTAAATGATAAAGTTTTGCTTAAGACTTTCTTTGAGTATATCTTTATTTCAAAAGATGATTTAAATTATTCTGGTAAATTATTATTTTTTTTTCGAACCATAAAGGTCCGTGACGTGTCGGGACATACCGTGCCGTGTTGCCTTTTCCGTTTTCCATATAGCCCAGTCTAAATGCGCTCAAATTTTGCTCTTACTCGAATTAAATCCAATGTTTAAAAAAAATAATCTTATTTAGTTATGTCCAGGGAAGGTTATATCAAAAGTCCTGATAAATAGGACATAATTTTAAGTCGAAATTTTCAAAAAACTAAAAATAAATGTGTTTTGAAAATTTTTAAAAAAATCACGAAAACGCCTAACCAGACCAAAAAAATTGAGTGACAAAATAATAGAACATTAAAACATATTATCTGTATCTTTCCCATCCTTCTCTCTTTTCCCTGAACTAACAGCCCCCTACCTTCCTTACAGTGCATCTTATGTTCTTATGTTTTTTTTAATTTTTTTATTTCTACCTAAAAACTGTAAATAATGACATACCTTTTATATTTGTGTTTGAACTATAATTTGAATTATCCATATTTAAATGCTTAGTAAATTATCTGTAAGATACAAGTATTATACAAAACTGTTGGTTTACTCCAAAAAAATATAATAATAAAATAAAAAAAATATAAAAACAGTTCTTTAAATTTTCTTCGTATCTCATATGTATAGTTGTCGAAATAATCTCATTTGACTGGTCAATATGGAACATGGAAAGCAAAATAGTACGGTACGTTCCGTCAAGCCACGGACATGTGTGAATAGATCTTAATAAATTGTATCAACAAAATAAATATCGAAGGTATGTTATACCACCTACCTGCTTTTAATGTTTATCTATAGAAATTTTCTATATGACGTTACATTAACAATTTTTAAACAGGTGGTGGCCTAGTGGTAGCATCACAGACTCGGAGTCTAGAGATCTACAGTTCGAATCTACACTCTGCACAGACTTGTTTCCTATTTTTAAGCACAGGCCGCTTAGGTTTTAACCGTCAGAAATGTTCATTTTCGAAACATGTTTTTTTTTCAGCGAGTTTATTTTTCTCGGTTTCGACACATCTATATTCCCACATCAACGCAACTTGTTTCCTGCTTCCTGACACAGTTATATCCGACTATTTGAAAGCGGCTCGAAAATTCAAATGTTTAAAAAAAATTATACCAAAAAAAATATATACACCGTGTCCCACGACGAGACCGCGAAACTCCAGAGGGTGATTATTCATTATATTCTGAGAAAAAAATCTTAATAAAGTTTTTCAAAAAACTCACTTCTAATTTCTTAAAAAAATGATTAAAATATGAATAAAAACTCACGCGTGTAATACCGTCCATTTTTGAACTGGCTCACACCAAATGACCTCCACCAATAAGCGCGAGCGAAGCGCGTCCTATTTGGACCGCGAACCAATAAGATCGCGTAGTGATCTCGTATCAATACGTACTTGGTACCTACTTGCCTAGTAACATCGCTATTTCCGTACAAGGCAAGGCGTACGGTGACCAGAGCGGATCCCCACTCCTCCCCGCCCACCGCCACCCCGCCACCGCTATCATTTCAAACAGAAGCCAGTATTACACTAGTCGCTTTTTATTAATACTTTTTTTAAATTAATTATTAAAAATGCCCGGATCAAAAAAAATGATTAGGATTTTTTTCTCAGAATGCCATGAACAATCATCCTCCGGAGTTTCGCGGTCTCATCGTGGGACACGGTGTATATTCCTGTGTGTTCCAAACATTGTAACCAATATGTTTTGAGTAAGATAATACACTATAGAAATCAGAAAGCTTCTTTCACAAAGTGCGTTGATCTTTCCAAGAACAAAACAGTTTGATTTAAATCCCATAAATCTCATAACAGAATAATTGTATCAGAAACGTAATACGAAAAATTTAATAACATGATTTTCATCTCGAAGCTGTTTCGTTCTGTCAGCTAGTTTGAATTATTGTAACGGATTCGGGTCTGGCGTCTCGCTCTCTCCCGCACCCCGCGGCGGAGGAGGGAGAGGAACAGAGGGAATATATATTTGATTTATGGCCGGCCAATATTGCCAGATATTGAAGATCTGCTCAACTTATCAGGAGGATATTGGGATCCCCACGGCATACGCAAATAGCTACTGGACTCGAAAACACTGTAATATTATCAAACTTATAATAAAAACAAGCATTTAGTAGATATTAAGTTACCATTGATACCTTAACCAAGAAAATAATATGTACCTAGATGTTTCTGAAATATTTTATTAGGGGATATGGCGTGATAATAATAATAATAATAATATCAGTTTATTTCGCATCATATTTAATACAAAAAGAAAAGAAAAACAAGATCAAAATCAAAAGAGATAGAATAAATAAATCAATAAAATGGAAAAAAAAATAAATAGTATGTTAATGAAATGTTTTGGAAAGCTAAATTCCACATTCCAAAGCTCCATTCCCAACTCACTCAAGACTCGAGTATTCAACCAATGCATTCAGCCCGTCCTTATGGCGCGGAAACAATGACTCTGACCAAGCAATCCTCCCATAAGTTGTAAGTTGCACAAAGGAGCATGGAGAGGATTATTCTTGGAATAACATTAAAAGACCGAAAAAGAAACGATTGGATCCGACGCCAGACAAAGGTCTGCGACGTGGTGCAGCGAATTGCTTGGTTGAAGTGGAAATGGGCCAGTCACATAGCAGAATGACAGACACGACAGATGGACGAAACACGTTCTGGTGTGGAGACCGAGGAACCAGAGGCCTCAAGGACGTCCACCGATGAGATGGGTGGACGACATCAGGAAGTCTGCTGGAAAACAGTGGATGGGGACGGCGCAGGAGAAGCCTATGTCCAGCAGTGGACCTCAACGGGCTGAGATGATGAAGATGATGAATATGTTAATATAAAAGTAAAATAAATTAAAATGAAAATGAAACTAAAAATAATTAGGAAAACAAAAAGGACTCAAGGTGGTCGAAAATTTTAAATTTTCGACCAATGCTTCAACGATGGTTAGTTTGTTTTTAATCGATACTGATAGCGTTATTAACGTGTCACAGTAATGGATTCTTGTATGAACATCGGTTGGTTCAAAATAATCTTTCCTTATATCCAGAAAGCGCATTTTTCTCTTTTTTAATAATTTCTGTATTCGCCAGCACGCTTTGGCTTTCAATCAAATATTCAATATTCCAACCAGCGAATGGAACGGGCGAACAGTAACGTATAGCGGGTGGAACATAGCGACCCTCTTCGTATCAAATCTTGTATCTACTATAAAATCAAAATATTTCTCGAGCTGACGTTTCAGTTTATTAGAGCGCTTTGTCCGTTTTTGTGGCAATCTGTTTTTCTGAAAATATTTGCAATATTTTATGCGTTATTGATGATATCTCCTTTTTACACTCCTTTTCAATTAATGAAATGGACTTATTTTTATTTTTAAGAGATTCATTAAAAATACCTTTTCCTTATCTAATATTTTTTTATTAAAAATAATCCTTAAACAGTACCCAAAATTTCAAATTGAATGACTAATTTCTCTCATAAATAAATTAATTTTAAATTTTACCTACATGTCAAAGCATTGAAAAAAACGTATATTTCACTGACAGGTAAAATTTGTTTTTTTATAATTTTAATACTTTCATCAAATCTATAACGAAAGAAAATACTTCTTTATGAACATGTCTTAGTATTAAAATTGCGACTTGTTTATGAACATGTCTTACTATACACGCATAATTGTGAGTCTAAAATAGCCAATTGTTTATCTTCATTTAACAAGCCACCCCTATATTCATTAGCCTTCCTACATACATATGACGTCATTCATGTTAATAATAATTTATTATTTGTATCAACAATTTTAGTGCTCATATTTATCAACTAATATCAAATCACTCAAAGCAGCCAATTTTCTTTTTTAAAAACGTGCGAATATTATTATTTTTAAATAAAATCCAAATGATTTCTGGTCTGGTGTGCGCCTCTGGCCTGCTGTCTGTAGGAGACTGTTGATTGGAACGAGAGTGATTTAAGGGAAAGGCAGTGGCGGTGCGGGGTCAGGCGATGGGGTACAATTAAAATCAAATTCAATTATGGCAGATAAAACTTTAATGAGCTGAAAGGGAATAATTGGATAAAACGCCACGCGGATTGGGACGCCCATTGAAATTGCCGAACTGTGTTTAAGCTCCTCCAATTTAAATAATTATTCAATGTGTATTTACTTCCCTTAAATTTTTTTATATCCAGTTTTATTTTATTTTAATAAACACAGTACCTACGTAGAGTTAACAAAAAGCCCGAGTCTACAATATTACAGCTTTTTAAAACTTATTTTTCCTCAAATTAAAACTCTTTTTAATAAAAAACGCGTTAATTAGATGACAGTGAAAAATATGAGTGGGTTTTTTTAAATATGTTTTTTAGTATTATCTGGGAAATTATTTTCTAAATAATTACATATATTTTATTTTTCAATTAGTAGGTATAATTATTTATAATATTATCATATTTTCCTTCATACAGCACATCATTGTTTAAACAGTAT
Source organism: Micrasema minimum (assembly GCA_022494985.1). Lineage (NCBI taxonomy): Eukaryota > Metazoa > Arthropoda > Insecta > Trichoptera > Brachycentridae > Micrasema > Micrasema minimum. Next base: position 60,132 of record JAGVSP010003910.1, read on the forward strand.
AGTGTTTTCTTTGAAAAAACAAACAAAAAAATATATAATGGTGCACCTCAAAGACGCGTGATACTAAAGTGTTCGCTTGTTGCAATCTGCCGGACCGAAATTTAATTTGGTGATTGTTTGAGCATTTAGATTTAAATATTTTATTGAACGTTTGGTCACATGACAACAAACGGACTGCCTGCAAAATACCCTGAAGTAAATCTACTCGATGTATCTTCATATTCATTTTTCGATTATACTAAAACATTACTTCAGAAATTTTTAAGAAATAGTTTGTAGTTTCATTCGTTTATGCTTTTGATCTACACACTGCGACATTTTTAAATTGGCTAACTATAGCTAACTATTCAATGAACAAAGCTTTAAGCACGTTAAACAACATCTAAAGGGAAAAGAAAAAATATATAGTAGGTATAATTAGAGAATAAACAAAAAAACTAATACTATAATGCACTAAGTCTAAATTGCTAAAAAATGAACTGAGAATATGTACCACGTAATTTTATTTCAATTGAAACAGGACTGAAATAAAATTGCATGTTTGAACGGGATATGAAGATGAAGGACCACCAGGAAGGGCGAAGTATCCTGGAATACCCTGGAACACCACGTCGAACTGGCGCGGCGGGACACAAACGAGGGGCACAGCACACCTTACTACTTTTGGTCGAGGGGTTTCGGGAATTGGAGTCTGGGAAGCTTGGAGATGGATGACGAGTATCACGAGGGTATAACGAGGGTGGATAGAATGAAGAAAGATCAGGATCACGAGAAGGACGGATGTTGCGAGGTAGAGTAACGTTGCTGCGCTGAGCGAATATTCGAGACTGAATTTTGTTGGATAACAGGTGACAAAACGGAATGGATTGGGTGAAGGTAGGCGATACATTTTGGAGAGGAATTCGAACTACCTATACCAGAGAGTATCAATGATGGCCAAACCACGATTCCTGAAACGAAGTCAACATGAAATATTAATTTACATGTGATTTTCATATTAATATTTCATGTGTTATACCTTGAACTGGTACTGAAGCGTAAGACTGATAATCCTACCTTCATGGATTAAAATTATCAGGATACACTGCACTTGGTGTGCCGACGCAGTGCCCTATGCACCATTTGGTGCGGATGAGGAAAAGTACCTAGTAGTAATAGTATTAGATTTCCCAAAAGTTGTCATTTTTGAGTTAGTGTAGTTTATTAAGTATTCAAGGTGCGAAATGATCATTATGATCAAGGCACAAAATTATTATTAATTTATAAATACATTTTACATAAACGGAAAAGTCGTAATAAAATAACTGTAAGCAAGCTTGTTTAATAAGTCTATATTGGTTTAGCGCAATAAATGACCAAATCGAAGGGTTGTATTGGCTTTACCGGTCTACGTCCAATTACTCCCGCGTCTTTTAACACGCGTGTTTCCAGTATTGCGGAATAATGAAGTGAGTCAGGTTTGATACATTGTTTTCCGAACCCACCCCTGGGGTGTCTGGGGAGGGGGGATAATGGATGAACCCCATCCCTGCCCCTCTTCCTCTCTGCCCGACCCTACTGTTTCAGGAACATAGTTCTGGGCCACGCACTAAAAGGAACCGGGAAAAGCTTTTAAACAATAAATCACAGTAAAACTCTTCAAAAAGTGTGCCTCGGCTTTAGACTGTTTACTCCGAAGGTGTTGCTAACATATTAGTTTACATAGAGCGTTCAACGTGATTCATAAGAGGATTACATAAGCGTTATCGAATAAAGCTTGTGGGTAATTTTTTTTATTGACGTACTGACGTAATTCTTTCTAGGTAAAAAAAACCTATGGTATATTTATCTCATCATACTGTCGCCGTTCAGACAAAAGTTACTATACCAATTCCAAGCGTTTATTTGACTTTTGACAGATCGATTATGTGTCGTTTAGGGATGTCCTAATGCGTTACCGAATCGATTTCTCATAAAAATCTGCTTTATTTATGAAGAAGTTTTAATCAATTTAACACATTTGTATTTTATTTTTGCTCAACATTTTGTAGTTTATAAACATACCCAGACGTTTAAAGCAGAGTTTATATTACGAAAGCGCTGTCGTAAAACTTTTTCTTAACAGTCTTTATTCAATTAAAAAATATTACAAAAAATTCATAATTTCTTTACAAAAGAAACTTTAAATACAGTCCCGATAAACTCCTTAATTGGAGTTTGTCATCGGGTGCACGAGCTACAGAAAACCCAAATTTGCATAGGACTATTTTATTGTCGTAATGTAAATTGAGAAATTCTGTGTCGCGACAAACAAAGAAAAATAAATCAAATAGGTTTTAATTTAAATCACATTTTATATTTTTTCATGGAAAAAAACATAACTTGAATAATCCTCGTTGCATAAGTAGGCTCAATAAACATCGATATCGATAAATATCGGAGCTAGAGAACATGTGCTTCACTATCGTAAAGAAAAAAACATGAAGTTTTGCATTTAGTCTATGGTTGCCTGTCAATAATTACGGAACTTTATAGGCGCCCCATGTGTCAAAAGTAAAATAAACGCTCGGAAGAGATATAATTGTAGAAACACCGTTTTGAGGTGATCAAAAAGATCAACTTATGTTTTTTTCTTCAATAACAACTATTGACGTTTAAACCTTAGCAGTATTAAGTTATAAGCCATTGGGTTTTAAATAACTGTATGGGTATTGCGCTTACTTCAAATTGTGCATAAAATATACGATTATTAAATTAAACACTCAATGCTGGTAACATGCCATTAAATAAATTGCATTAGTTGTATTTTAATCCATTAACCCATCACTTAGAGCGAGATATTACGAAATTATTTTACATAATCAAGAATAGTAACATCTGAAAGCTTTTGAATTTATTTACTTCATACTTGAGAACATAAATTTCAAAGCTTTAATATAAACACAATTTGCATTCCAACTACCCGAGTATCGTTTCTAATTAGCATCACTAAAAGCTCGGGGCAATTTATTTTGACAAGTCGCGCAGTCTGCTTTCGTGGCTTTTGTTCTATAGACTAGATCTATCTAGTTCTGAGATTATTCCAAGACTATCTGCGCCCCATTAAGTACGTGTAAAGTTGTTGTTACACACGTGTACTAAATTAATGCAATGTATGAATGCAGTCAAGATGCATGTTCCCACAATGCGCTTCTAATGCAGTCTAATGTCGTGCAGTTTTGGTAATATACAGAATCTCAATCTTGGAGAGAGCCGCAGTTATAATTACGTGCAGGAAGTAAACTACGGAAGTATTGTGTACAATGAGATGGTGTTAATGTTTCTCTTACATAAGTTATGAATTACTCTGGTAATTGTAATCGAGATATGTGGAAAATATTTTTTTT